>JBCFYV010002070.1:0-43079 GCA_039000515.1 Timema cristinae
TTTTTTTTTTTTACTTCGTGTAAAACATGTCAATTTCAGACTTTACAAGCGTTTTTACTATTACTACAACGGCCATAAAATTATTGGTTTTCCCGCACGATTGAAACAAGACTTGTGACGTTAAATAGATGGTGCATCGTTACACGGGGGCATAGGGGCCTAATGTAGATTCTAACACTTTCATCAAAATAAAGTCTCAATCATTTTTTTCTCTATGTTATATTACTTTTACTAGGTAGAAAAAGGACCACGCTTGGGTCGATACCTTTGGGTTAAACAAAGACGACCAGTCCAGCGCCTGTAAGAATCCGAAAGAGCAAACGAAGAGTACAATGCCGTTTTACTATTCTTTTCTTTCTTTACACTGCTGTCCTCCCCAAGATAATTACACATCCCTTCTGTGTGCTCGTGAGTGTTGTCTCTTGAAGAAAGAATGACAGAGTAAAAGAAGACTAGGCGATTGTCAGTTCACCGAGTATTTCCTCTCTATACTGGATGACTTGTCGCTGACGTATTCGTCTAAGCTCCACCTCCCTCGCACGCGCACGGGCTGCGAAACTTCAGAACTAGCATTGAGCTTTCGGATAATATCCTCTTAATATTCAAAGTAAATGAAAACTACTGTACATTGAATTTTTAATCCACTATTATAATAAATAAAAATAAACATTCCTGCTCATATCAAACATAGTTATTTTAAATAAAGTTTGGTCTAAATGTAATTTGGAGACGTTCTCAGTATAATTTTATATACTAGTTTTTATTTTACGGTCTAGGATTTGACTCTCATTGGACTTTGGAATAAGTTATTTTTCAAAAAGTTAATGAACGAAGTTTTTGGTAGTCAATATGTGAAAATGTTAATTTTATTTTGTTAGCGTGTTAAGTGTGATTACTTTTAATTTGAACCTGTTGCATTCTCGCAGTTTGTGCGCTCGTTTTGGAAGAAATGTATCGAATCCCGAACAATAAGTACCCACGGTGATTACTTTTTATATAATTAACAATATGTGACCTTTTTGCTTTCGAACAAAATCCAATGGATTGTATAAATTTTGAGGTGGAGAAGTATTTACAAAATATTATTTTATATCCTTGTGAATAACAAGTTTATGAAGAAAGGGCGCACAAAGAAAATCAAAGATAATAATTGATTATTTAACTTCTTGTAGTAAAGGTTTTTTTTTAATGGTATGCATATTACTGGCACTTAGGCTATCTGTATCTACTAATTTAAGTACAATGGATGAGCAGCGATACTATTTTATTTACTGTAGAAATAATATCAAAATTAAGATACAAATAAATACTTCTATATAACAATGCAGCGATTATTCTGATATTTCAAGTACTTTTTTTTTAAAGAAAAGCTCTTAGCTGAAAGTAAATGTTACTAACACTCTGTAACGCACTTATTGTATGTTCAAATCTCTTGTGCCTTGGCCGAGTTCGTATCACGCTAGTACTAAGTAATTTCAACCTAACAGGGAATCGAACTAGTCAAGTTATTGAGCTAATTAATTTATGCACTCAGTGCTCAGTCATAGCACTTTAGCAATATTGACCACGACATGAAGCCGATGATAAGTAAATATATATTTAAAACCATTAAAATTAATGAACTTTTGTGTTCCCTATGCCATAAAGTAAGTAAGTATTTGATACCCGACCGCCTCTGTTGTATAGTGGTCAGATTTACTGGCTTCAGATACTGAAGTCCCAAGTTCGATCCCCAGTGCCCCTAATTCTGTCTGAAGCAGTGGGTCTGAAACGGAACCAAAATCAACCTCGTGAGGACAAATGAGGAGATAATTGAATGAATAAGTAGCGCTTCAGTCTAGAAAACTGAGATAGAAGTCTGGAGGGCTCGTTGTGCTAACCACATGGCACCCTCAGCTTGAAAATGTTGGCCCTATCTTTGCCAACATACGGCAGCCTCTCGATTGGTATAGCCTGCTTGCAGGCTGACACCATGGAGATATTACCCAATCTTAACTCTACCAATAGGATAAAAAATTATTCCCAAAAACATTTATTTCTGGAAAATTGTGTAAATCATATAGATGTTTGAAAACTGTAAACACCGTATTAAATAACAGATACCCACTTCAGTGGTTGAGTGGTCTAAGGTGTCACTAGTGTTAAATTGGCCTGCTGATAGCGGAGCACTTGGGGTGCAAATCCTGGTCGAGTCTATTGAGGGTAGTTTTTCCTAAATTGTTTCCCCATCTTCCAAAATAAAAATGCTGGTAGATAACCTCGCAAATGCTTCTTTCCTCATTACTACCCAATTAGATTATCATATATGCGTATAACATGAACAGGTAGTATGACGTGGTGATATCAGTAATAAAAATAACAGATATATTTATAGTCAAAATTGTTATAGTCTTCGAAATGAAACTGCTTTTAAAATATGTTATTGCCTCCTTAGCCTTTAAATTTTAAAAATTAGCCAAAGCACAGTGGCCAAATTTAGCACATTAAATTTTAGTTATTTTTTATTTTACCTGCTTACTAATAAACTCAAATGGTACGACAAAATCGTAGGCTACATACTCAATCGTATAGGTTATTTATTATAGTTAGTGACAAACCTTCAAAAATAAGTTCTCTAATTTTACCTTAAATAATTTTTTCTCTGATAAATAAGTGTACATTATTATTTATCACTACCCTCACCAGATATTTATTTGAAAAAATTTCAATAGTGGTACAACAGCATTAACCTGGAGTCACGTGACACTTTGATATGCTAATTACTCAAAATGGGTACGGGTACAAAACTTTCTCTTTGTGGTACAAAACGGTACAAAACTAGTACAAAACTTTGGCATCAAAAAATTCAAAAGTGGTACAACAGCATTAACCTGGAGTCACCACTTTGATATGCTAATTACTGAAAATGAGTACGGGTACAAAACTTATTTGTGTTACAAAACGGTACAAAACTATTACAAAACTTTGGCATCAAAAAAAGTTCAAAATTAAAAAGTAGTAAAACAGCATTAACCTTGAGTCACCACTTTGATATGCTAAATACTCAAAATGGGTACGGATACAAAACTTTGGCATCAAAAAAAGTTCAAAATTCAAAAGTGGTACAACTGCATTAACCTAGAGTCACCACTTTGATATGCTAATTACTCAAAACGGGTACAAAATGGTACAAAACTAGTACTAAACTTTGGCATCAAAAGGTTCTAAATTCAAAAGTGGTACTACAGGTTAATGGACGTCTAGCTGACTGGAATGAATAAGCTAATTTTTCTGCTCGAGAGTGTGATTGTATCTTGACGTTATGTCTCCCCACGTTTAGTCAAACTTGGTCGCCTACACACTTTACGGTCCGGCACTACACTTCTTATCTCTCTCAATTCTTGGAAAAAAGTTTGCTTGCTGCCTTTACTGATTACCGGTCGTGGTCGCCAGACTCCCAATTGTTTAAACAAACCAGTAGTTCTGCCAACCTGATGGCTGGAATCCACCAGTTTGTATAACGTTAGCAACGCCATCTATTTTAGAGCTGAAAGCTCAACACGCCGCCAGGGAGGGTAGGCAGGGCCTTAACCCAAAGGTCTCGGCCCAAGCGTGGTCCTTTTTCTACCACCTAAGTAAAGTTGCCATTTTGTAGCTCAAACGAAAATATCTATTTTCAGAAAATAAAAATACTATATTTTATACCATTCACTAATCCATCTAGTAAAAGTAATATAACCTAGAGGAAAAAATGATTGAGCCTTTATTTTGATGAAAGTGTTAGAATCTACATTAGGCCCCTATGCCCCCGTGTAACGATGCACCATCTATTTAACATCACAAGTCTTGTTTCAATTGTGCGGGAAAACCAATAATTTTATGGCCGTTGTAGTAATAGTAAAAACGCTTGTAAAGTCTGAAATTGACATGTTTTACACGAAGTAAAAAATAATAATTAAAATTGTAAAATCTCTTAAAACACTTTTAGCAAAACATGAAACAGTCGACTAATGACTTAAAAAATATATATTTTGAGTTAACAAGCGTTAATGATGTTAGATTACAAAAATCGTTCAAATTTATTACTATAAATAAATATATATATTGGTTAGAAGCCCCTTTCCCTTGACACGTTGTGGCATTTTGAAGTGGTAGAGCATATGTCACAACTTCAGATCCGCATGATCTCGAGTGATTTTAGACAGTTGAATTGATAGGTAACGTTGAAAACTGTACTCTAGACTAGGGCAATGCCACCACATCTCGTCCAAACACTAATTTATAGTACATGTACAAAGTGTATTCAATTTTACATTCATATAATAGCAAAAACAATTTTAGTTTCCTAGGTTAAAAGGCTAGACAATGTTAAATATTTTGAAATATATTTTATGTGTGAAACAAGCCACAAAACATATTTTCCCATAACATAGTAATTTATTACTAAGGATAACTTTTTTTTAAATCTGGAACAGCCTTCAAGTCTTCATTACATCTTGTCTTCATTCGTAATCAAGTTAAGATTTGAATTTCAGTCAAATTTATTTTAGGGAAGTTGTACACTTTAGAACAGCCGGTAGGTAACGCGTGTGCCTACTGATCTAGGGATCACGGGTTCTAATCCAGGCATGATTGAAAGTATATCATTGGTTAGTTATTATCGGCTGGAGAACTGGGTGATGTTTTTGCTCTAGAATTAGTTTAGTTTGTAGAAAAATCAGTGTGTTCATAAAATGTACGATAAAAAATCTTCAAATAAAAAAAACCGTGGTCGTAATTTATAAAATAGAATTTTTCCATATTTTCATTCAATTGCTAGTGCACCTTCACTTTAAGCCCTTCTCACCCTTACTCCATTATAGTAATGATTTAAATTAGTGAAAGATGCTGATATCGCAAAAAAAAACTTACGATAGGCCCAGCTTTGCTGAGCACCATTGAATTACACTACTGATAACAGTCAGGAATGTAAACTGATGTAGGCTTTTTCTTGAAAAAGCAAAGGTGATCTCTTTTAGCTATTAGTGTTGTGTTCTTTATTTTAGTGTAATCATACATTCTGTTTGGGTTTTGTTTTATTTTATTTGTTTATCATCACACCTTACTACCCTTTAGGGGTACATGCATGTGTATTAAATGTGCTAACTAGTTAAGGATAAGATTATTATTATTATTATTATTATTATTATTAGCACCGCGTCTTATTACCCTTTCGGGTTATACGCACTTACGCTAATGTGTAATGGTAGGGTGATTGCGAGATGAAATGAAGGACCTACAGTTTAACGTGGAATCCGAACCACGGTGGAGGCCTGGCATTCCCCACATTCACAAGATGTCTTGTCAGAGGTGAAGGAAGGGTTTGGTAATCAGATAAATCTGTGCTGGGACCTAGGATTGAACCCCGGCCGCCAGCACAGTAGAACAAATAAAGAAAGATATAGTATTTATATCTTTATTTATATAGGATTTTTTTAAATTGTCATTGATAGGATTTATCAAAAACAAAGATGCAAGATATAAAAATAGTTTTTAAACCTGTTAAAGAATGATTCTTTATGAATGTTTTTCAACACATTTATTGTTTTCACTGAGGTGTTCCCATACACACTACAGGCCAACGCTGGCATATTTGATTCGATATCACCTTTAATATATCCCAAATCCTAAATTTAGTTTATTGGAATACTTCAATCGGGCATCGTTTAAAAAATCCCAATTTATTAGGAAGGTATTTGATATTTTCTTAGCTGTAAATTATCATTTTATAGATTAATATATGAAATTCAGCTTTACATATTTTACTTGAAAAATAGATAATTAAATTGGAATTACATGTTCTAAATTAATAAATTTGTAGACTACCTTTGTTTCCAATATTATTTTAATTCTATGCCTCGTCTTTTCTTACGTGGGGCGCATAAATGTAGATGTGATTTATATAATAGCCTCTTCTTCTGTCAAATCCCGAAGTATTCATTGTGACTTCTCAAGACAAACGTCAATACTACTGTAGCATAAATGTGCTAATGAGTTATTTCTGACTTCTCTTATCTTTCTTTAGCCCAAAGCACCAGGCGTGGGTCAGGCGGACACTATCCACATTCCTTTTGTGTTTACTTCCTTCAACAAACCTCCCCTGCCCCCCTCCCCAAAACCATTTCCTCGTCCTCCGTTCGGGTAGTTCAGAGTCTTTCCTCCAGATATCAGAGCAACCGTTAAAAAAATAATAGTTTTAAAATCATATTTATTCCTTTTTTTTCTGTTGTGACTATGGATTTTTTTATGGAAACGTCTTAGTTAGATAATTTTGTATATATATAGCTTTTTATTATTTACTTCTGAATCACGATTTATTTTATACGAATCTATTAAGGATTTATGAGCTTTTCAAACATATAATGAAATAGATTAAAATATAGGTACGTCGCCATATTCTTACACTCTTCAAAAATGCAAAATAATATATAATAGCAATTTTTATTGTTTCGTAAACATGATTTCCCTAAGAGTCCGCACGGTGTACTTTGCCACATTTGGGAGCAATGGCGGCACAGGACCAATATCCTCTTAACCCATGCTTGATTTATTTACTCCAGACCGCTATAGCCCCGTTAGTAAACAGGTCTCCAGACCGCTTTAGCCCCGTTAGTAACTATAACTCCAGACCGCTTTAGCCCCGTTAGTAACCAGGCTCCAGACCGCCATAGCCCCGTTAGTAACCAGGGCTCCAGACCGCCATAGCCCCGTTAGTAACCAGGGCTCCAGACCCGCTTTAGCCCCGTTAGTAACCAGGGCTCCAGACCGCCATTAGCCTCGTTAATAAACAGGGCTCCAGACCGCTATAGCCCCGTTAGTAAACAGGGCTCCAGACCGCTATAGCCCCGTTAGTAAACAGGGCTCCAGACCGCTATAGCCCCGTTAGTAAACACGGCTCCAGACCGCCATAGTCCCGTTAGTAAACAGGGCTCCAGACCGCTTTAGCCCCGTTAGTAAACAGGGCTCCAGACCACTTTAGCCCCGTTAGTAACCAGGGCTCCAGACCGCTTTAGCCCGTTAGTAACCAGGGCTCCAGACCGCTTTAGCCCCGTTAGTAAACAGGGCTCCAGACCGCTTTAGCCCCGTTAGTAACCAGGGCTCCAGACCGCTTTAGCCCCGTTAGTAAACAGGGCTCCAGACCGCCATAGCCCCGTTAGTAACCAGGGCTCCAGACCGCTATAGCCCCGTTAGTAACCAGGGCTCCAGACCGCCATAGCCCCGTTAGTAACTATAACTCCAGACCGCTTTAGCCCCGTTAGTAACCAGGGCTCCAGAACGCCATAGCCCCGTTAGTAACCAGGGCTCCAGACCGCCACAGCCCCGTTAGTAAACAGGGCTCCAGACCGCCATACCCCCGTTAGTATCCAGGGCTCCAGACCGCCATACCCCCCTTAGTATCCAGGGCTCCAGACCGCTATAGTCCCGTTAGTAACCAGGGCTCCAGACCGCCATAGTCCCGTTAGTAACCAGGTCTCCAGACAGCTATAGTCCCGTTAGTAACCAGGTCTCCAGACAGCTATAGTCCCGTTAGTAACCAGGGCTCCAGACAGCTATAGTCCCGTTAGTAACCAGGGCTCCAGACAGCTATATCCCCGCTAGAAACCAGGGCTCCAGACCGCTTTAGCCCCGTTAGTAAACAGGGCTCCAGACCGCTTTAGCCCCGTTAGTAACCAGGGCTCCAGACCGCTTTAGCCCCGTTAGTAACCAGGGCTCCAGACCGCCATAGCCCCGTTAGTAACCAGGGCTCCAGACCGCTATAGTCCCGTTAGTAACCAGGGCTCCAGACCGCTATAGTCCCGTTAGTAACCAGGGCTCCAGACCGCCATAGCCCCGTTAGTAACCAGGGCTCCAGACCGCTATAGTCCCGTTAGTAACCAGGGCTCCAGACCGCTATAGTCCCGTTAGTAACCAGGGCTCCAGACCACTATAGTCCCGTTAGTAAACAGGGCTCCAGACCGCTTTAGCCCCGTTAGTAACCAGGGCTCCAGACCGCCATACCCCCGTTAGTATTCAGGGCTCCAGACCGCCATAGCCCCGTTAGTAACCAGGGCTCCAGACCGCCATAGCCCCGTTAGTAAACAGGGCTCCAGACCGCCATAGCCCCGTTAGTAAACAGGGCTCCAGACCGCCATAGCCCCGTTAGTAAACAGGGCTCCAGACCACTTTAGCCCCGTTAGTAAACAGGGCTCCAGACCGCTTTAGCCCCGTTAGTAAACAGGCTCCAGACCGCCATAGCACCGTTAGTAACTATAACTCCAGACCGCCATAGCACTGTTAGTAACTATAACTCCAGACCGCTTTAGCCCCGTTAGTAACCAGGGCTCCAGACCGCCATAGCCCCGTTAGTAAACAGGGCTCCAGACCGCCATAGCACCGTTAGTATCTATAACTCCAGACCGCTTTAGCCCCGTTAGTAACCAGGGCTCCAGACCGCTTTAGCCCCGTTAGTAAACAGGGCTCCAGACCGCTTTAGCCCCGTTAGTAAACAGGGCTCCAGACCGCCATAGCACCGTTAGTAACTATAACTCCAGACCGCCATAGCACTGTTAGTAACTATAACTCCAGACCGCTTTAGCCCGTTCGTAACCAGGGCTCCAGACCGCTTTAGCCCCGTTAGTAACCAGGGCTCCAGACCGCTTTAGCCCCGTTAGTAACCAGGGCTCCAGACCGCCTTAGCCCCGTTAGTAAACAGGGCTCCAGACCGCCTTAGCCCCGTTAGTAAACAGGGCTCCAGACCACCTTAGCCCCGTTAGTAAACAGGGCTCCAGACCGCCTTAGCCCCGTTAGTAACTATAACTCCAGACCGCTTTAGCCCCGTTAGTAACCAGGCTCCAGACCGCTTTAGCCCCGTTAGTAACCAGGGGTCCAGACCGCCTTAGCCCCGTTAGTAACCAGGGCTCCAGACCGCTTTAGCCCCGTTAGTAAACAGGGCTCCAGACCGCTATAGCCCCGTTAGTAAACAGGGCTCCAGACCGCTATAGCCCCGTTAGTAACCAGGGCTCCAGACCGCTATAGCCCCGTTAGTAACTATAACTCCAGACCGCTATAGCCCCGTTAGTAACCAGGGCTCCAGACCGCTATAGCCCCGTTAGTAACTATAACTCCAGACCGCTATAGCCCCGTTAGTAACCAGGGCTCCAGACCGCTATAGCCCCGTTAGTAACTATAACTCCAGACCGCCATAGCCCCGTTAGTAAACAGGGCTCCAGACCGCTTTAGCCCCGTTAGTAACCAGGGCTCCAGACCGCTTTAGCCCCGTTAGTAACCAGGGCTCCAGACCGCTTTAGCCCCGTTAGTAACCAGGGCTCCAGACCGCTTTAGCCCCGTTAGTAACCAGGGCTCCAGACCGCTTTAGCCCCGTTAGTAACCAGGGCTCCAGACCGCTTTAGCCCCGTTAGTAACCAGGGCTCCAGACCGCTTTAGCCCCGTTAGTAACCAGGGCTCCAGACCGCTTTAGTCCCGTTAGTAACCAGGGCTCCAGACCGCTTTAGTCCCGTTAGTAACCAGGGCTCCAGACCACCATAGCCCCGTTAGTAACCAGGGCTCCAGACAGCTATATTCCCGTTAGTAACCTATAGTCCCGTTAGTAACCAGGGCTCCAGACAGCTATATCCCCGTTAGTAACCAGGGCTCCAGACCGCTATAGTCCCGTTAGTAACCAGGGCTCCAGACAGCTATAGTCCCGTTAGTAACCAGGGCTCCAGACAGCTCTAGTCCCGTTAGTAACCAGGGCTCCAGACAGCTATAGTCCCGTTAGTAACCAGGGCTCCAGACAGCTATAGTCCCGTTAGTAACCAGGGCTCCAGACCTCTATATCCCCGTTAGTAGCCAGGGCTCCAGACCACTATATCCCCGTTAGTAACCAGGGCTCCAGACCGCTATAGCCCCGTTAGTAACTATAGCTCCAGACCACTATAGCCCCGTTAGTAACTATAGCTCCAGACCGCTCTACTGTTTACTGTAAAAATTTCACATTCCTCATCTAAAACAATAGTATAATTTAAATGGATGTATAACCTGAACGGGCGCGAAAAACAGTTAGAATTAATAAAAAATAATTCCAAGTTTAATAGCAGTAAAGTGAAATAAGAAGTGAATACTAACCAGCTCGACGTGGCCGTTACAGGAATGTCTGTATGGAGGAGAGACCACAGTTATAAATAAAACCTGTACCACTGAGCTCTGTCCAGATCATGTATCAGGGAATAAGTATGAGTTTTCCTTTAAGAAGGTGGTTCTATAGTTGACTAACGCAACCTTTAACACCTCCTCTTCCGGGAATTGGGCGCGTGTCGTCTTGGACTGATAGTGTGTGCTCTGAGGAAATCATAAAGGAAAGCGGGTTGTACTGCTTGCATAACTACAGAGAGCTGCACATCCCCGAGTAATGGAATACACGTCCTACTGCTCTTAATGTTCATTCAATTTACTCACTAAGATAGCACACTCGACTAACTATCAAGAGAAACCCTCTGTCAGCAAGGTGGGGTCTGGTCGCACATGGCGTTATCAGATACCAGAGCCATCTGTGACTCATGAAGGTAATGAAATGTGATCCTTTGTACTGACAGTGCGTAACTTGAATCCATATTCATTGGAAGGATTCTATCAAAGAAAGCCAACTATTCCCCATATGCTCCAGAGGCAGATTTGTAAGAGTCCCATCAACTTCACTCATATTTTGTTATCTAGCTCAAGTGGGGACTAAATCTGTTCAGTTTTATAGCAAAACTTTTTATAAAGTAAATAAAATGTTGCACCAGGGCAACGTTAGTTTAATTTTCCACACATGATTCATGATATCAACAGTTGTTGAATATCTTGTCTTATATAGGGTTGTGGAGTGTGAGTCGGGAGTCGGTAGAAAGACCACTCCTAATAGTAAAAATTTAGTGTTTTTTTGTTCAGAAATTGTAGCAAACTAAATATTTTATTTTATGTTCTAGTCACGCAGTCTGATGATTCAAGTGTTGGGATGAAATGCCTTGTGCTACCATTTTAGTATTTTAATGTATATCCAATACGTTTGACAAATTAACTGTGTTAAAATTATTTTGAAAAGTATTTATATGACATTATTAATATAAATTTGCAATTAATAAAGTAGTCGAGTCTAACAATAGAAAAAGTAGGAGCCGGAGTCAAAGGCTTGGCTGCCAACTCGCAGTCCTGGTCTTAAGCATAGCAGCATTAGATACACTTTTTAAATAAGAAAAAGTTGTCACTAAATTCCAGGACACCATTGACCAATATTAAACAAGTGTTGGGATCACCATGTTAGAAAATTAAACGACACCATGGCCTACACCATATATAAAAACATAATTTTGCCAGCTTAAAAATGCAGAGGTACCTTTAGTTGAACTACAAATTTGGTTCACGACTTGGAGATAAAAGTTAACCCCACAAAATCAGCAGCTTTGATTATTAGCCGAGGACGCAAACAACTCCCAGCACCACTCACTTTATTCGACACAGAAATACCTGTTAAAAGATACAAAATATTTAGGCACTACAATAGACTCGAAACTAGCCTGGAAGTCACATAGAGGACACAAGAAAAAAAGCCACTGGGAGATATGTACAATTGTACGCTCTATTCAAAGGAAGGGAACTAAACATCCACACAAAAACTTTCTTATACAAATCCATGATACAATCGATTATACTGTACAACTGCGCAGTATGGAGCACGGAGCCAAACACCTCACAGATAGACTACAAACCACACAAAACAAGATACTCAGAACCATCACTGGAGCACCTGGCGAACTAGAATAACACACCTACATGAAATGACAAATTGCAGACCCTCCATGACATATACAGGGAAAGGAACAAAAAAACTCTACGAACAGGCACACACACACACTAATGACATAGTACGGAACTAGGACGTTACGACCCTACTGAGACCAGACGCTACAAGAACACGCTGCGTAGGAGAGCATTATTATGACAACTCAGTGTCTATTATATCTTGGGAAAAAAAAAGAAAAAAAAATTAGAGTAGTAATTAACCAAATTGACAATCGACTACGCCAGACCAACGGGATCGACGACAACCCACCACCCAACTATCCCATCCTTGCTCCAACCCCAGACCTACATCACAAGTCACTCATTTCATGCCATCACAACCTTAGTCACCGGCCGGACGCCACTGGGATAACCGCCTAGGTCAACCTTCTAGCCAGAGAATAACGCTGGCGCCACTGACGGCCCCAGATGGGGAATGGATATGTAACCATCCGCGCCAAACCTATTCCCTACAGTCAAGTTAAACCTTTCGATCCTCCTCCCGGAAATCTACTCATGAAACAACAACATATATCATCATCATACCTTATACACACCCTCCCACATCCCAACAAAAGAAAATCCTCCCCAAATCCCGAGACCCAGCGCGATCGTTCACTATCACCAACTTCACTCACAGTGTCAATAATTATACAATTGTTTGTACAAGGTATCAATTTATTCAAGAGGCCAGGAGTCACGATAGTGACTCCGTACTCTAACACAAATATAGCCCTTTCACAGGCGGCCTAGCTTGGCATCAGAGTCAAGGTAGAAATGTCCTGCGTCGGGCTACAAAAACCACACACCTGTAGTATTCTGCAGGCTCATTTCATCTGTTCCATTTCATCAGGTAAACAAGTTCATTCGCGAGGTTAAGAGTCATGACAATGACTCGGTACTCAAACAACCAATCAGCCCTTTCATAGACAACCTGGCGTGGCATAACTGTCAAGGCAGATGTTCTATGTCGGGCAACAGCCGAACGGCTATTTTTTCAGTGGTGAAACCCAACCCTGGCGAACCACCTTATGAAAGAGCATAATAAACCATCTTTATTCGTTTGAAAAGAGCATTTTATCGTCACTCCCTATCCTCCCACGACTATCCCCGACCTCCCACCGCGACTTCGTGTTGCCGGACTCTGACCTATCACCCTCCAACCTTGACCGACCCTTCCGACGGATAACCCACGGATGGGATACACCCGCCGCGCCGGCAAGGCCCACCGACAAAAGACCTTAAGGAAGACGACGACCACAACGAAACAATACTCCACCCGTGGACCCATCTACTACGATCACCAGACCCCCGAACGTCAACACTCCGCTCCAGCATCGTCAAGAGTCCCTGCACCCGAGCTGGCCAACTCCTCCCTCGTCTTCCCCTTTCCCAACCATCCGACCCCCACCTACTCCAATTTCCCCCTTCAGCCCTGAGGGTTACCATTTTCACGCCCTGGCCACCCCAGAACCCGCCTATGTTTTCTCCCCCATCTCCCTTCCCTACCCCCATCCACTGGACCCGCGAGATCGACGCATGGAAACCAAGGTCGCCTGGAAACTGGACTTCGACCAACTAAACCACCAGTTACCCCTGAAGTACCAGTGAGAGGGATAACAAGTTGAAGATAAAAAATGAAGATGAAAATTGACAAAGACAACAAGGAATATTTATTCACTAAAAATGCTACATGCATGTCCTTTTATCTTTGACTTTACTGTGTCACTTTAATTTCATTAATTTTTAATGTTCAACATTTTTCGAATTATTCTGACAATTCTATGTATTATCTATGTAACAATTTAATTTCTCCTTATGTTTAATGTTTAACTATTATTCTTACTTAGACTCCTTAATGCCTGTATTTCATCTAAATGTTAAAGGTCATTCAAGGATTAACCACTTATTAATAGCATTTTTTAGTGAATACATATTCCCTGTTATCTTTGTCAATTTTCATCTTGATTTTTATCTTCAATTTACTTTCTTTTTATTATATCTATCCTTTTTCATAGTTCTTGATTTAAGATTTTCAATATATGTTTGGTATTGAGTGTTCCTTTGAGAATATTTACCTTTATAAATGTTATAAGAAATAATTAATAGTTTTAAATTAATTACTAATTTAGTAATCACACCTTATAATGACTGTTTTAGCCTTGTTTTGTGTTAGGAAAGTTATAAGTCAGCTTGACTGCAAAAGATAAAAAAAATTATGTGCTATTTAAAACTAAAATAAATAATTGAAATAATGCTATTTCCTCCGCAAATAACAAAAAAATGTATATTTTTATAGAAAGGCATTGTGACTAAGATTTATTTTCGCTTGAAGAAAGACTTGTTTTTTGAAATTGTGTTTATTCTCTTTGGGAGCATTTGCTTAGAGAGGAGTGGCATTTATATTAGTCAATTATTCTAGTTAGCTGAAAGCTGTGCTTTTTCACAATGGATAAGTTTCCATCGTACAACTATGAAATATATGTGAGCATGAAACTCCTACCAAAAAAAGTCAATATAGCACTTGTTGATCTGGAAAGAGTGTATACCTTCAATCCATATAAAGCTTAGTCTCATCAAGAAATTTGCTAGAACAATGGATGAAAATGGGCTTGGATTTACATACTTTATATTAAAAAAAGTCCCCCCAAGCATCATTGAAGGAATCTTTGCAGGACCTTAAAAAAGAACTGATTCAAGATGAGAGCTTCCAGTTGAGTCTTTCAAAGGAAACATAAGGCAGACAACTACAATCTTTCAAAACCAAGCTCGATGTAATATGGCTGGGATCAACACCTGGATTTATTCCCACCAAATTTTAGACATGCAGCACAAGATGGCAAACGGTTTGACAGATATTTCTGGAATGTAAGAGCAGTACCAGGGCAAGTGTAATCCAAGTTTGCTTGTTGACTTTTGTTGGACCCTTAAAATGAATAATCTCTAGTCAAAATACAGCAGAAAATCATAGACTTCTGCCTTTAGGTGAGATAGTCATTTACTAACTATATTTTTAATAAACATAAAACTGTAAACTTTATGAAAGTCACTCAAAATCCTTAAGTGCTAGAGAAATTTAAAAAAACATTGATTCACAATTCTAATTTTTGACAAATATATTTGTGTGTGTGTGTGTGGTGGGGGGGGGAGGGGGGACCAGGGGCTTCTAAGGAACCAGAATTTTAACCGGAACCATAAAAACACTATTCTGAAGAATCTGAACTGGAACTGTTGAATAATTTTAGGTTTATAAAGATTATTTGAGGCTCCTAGTTTTACAGAAATGTCTAATTCTTGATAAGTTGCACACATTTTTTTTCTTCCCTTGCATTAATTTAATTTAGAAATGTTGGTGTTTCCCCCTTTCTCAGTGAGTTTCTAGTAAAGTTATTTTTAGTGCTGAATTTTTGCCACCCTACTATCATTTATGATGCTATTGTTTTTGTCTAGACCCAATAAAAGTTGGTGATCTTACATACATAAAGGCTGCCTCCTCACTCAGTTTTAAATTGTGGAATATATGCAGATGTTTGAAATGACTAAACCAACCTGAACTTCAACATCTTTTGTGAGATCTTCATACAGACTCTTGGCTTTCTCATGAATAACAGCTCCTAGAGTGGCATGTTGCCCTGCTTGTGGTGTTCTATCCAATTGTTAGCATTTTCTCCAGTGCACCCGACCATAATTTAGTCACTAGTTAGACTAAGATTACAGAACGATTGTGTTCTTTTACGAATTGGTTCCCCATTAGCACGAGTAGTTCTTACTGTCGAATCACTCAGTCCACTGACACGTTTAATGTCAAAGCTACGCCTTTATCAAACCTATCCAGAACATCTAATTTCACTTCTAACGAATGTGATTTCTGTAAAATTCACAAATTTAACACTTTTTACATTCTTTGGATCACATTTCCTGACATTGTGTTTCAGAAAACAACAAAAGCACAGAAGCACACAGTACTGAGCAGCAAAGGGCGAGGATGATGTGCCTTAAGAGGTGCACACAGAGCATTTTTACAAATGAGGGAGTTTGCATGTGTTTCCATTTATCAAACAACAAGTGAACCACACAGTTTCCTTCCACCGTTGCACCATTTCACCTCACAAATCAAAATACATATTTATGTGAATATGCGGATAACAAAAGTGTGTATAGCGGGTTTTTCCTGTATTTACGTTTGTAAGTTAATAATCATCCAGCTGATACTTGGATGGATTACAAAGCTGGTAAAAGTCAATCTTCACTGAATAAATGCTTATAATGTTGATAAATTTGAAAAATAACACCTGGAGGAAGAGCTTAGCCCATGCTCTAAAACCAAGCTCAAGTTTGGCTTCATAAACTAGGTTTACTAGGTATCCTCAGACTTACTCACGAAAAATATAAACAACAAGCCTAGTATTGGACAGGCTGTAATATTACATCCTCTTATGGTATGGCGTATCACACTAGAAATAATTTAATATAAACATATTAAATTATTTAAAAACTTAAGTGTTCAAAATAATCAAAGATACTGTGAGTTCATGAAATTTTATACATTTTCATATAAGATATGGAAAATCTGGGAGGTTGGATACTATGCATCAACCGTACAGGAAATCACCATTTATTCTCATTTTGCAATGTGTGCAATTTAGGTCTAAATAATTTAGAATACTTATAAAATAGGTTTTTTACTGTCCTACCATTTTCAAAGATAAGTGTCATTTATCAGCATAAGACTTACCAATTAACAGTGGATAAGACAACCAACCTATAGTCCTCAAACAAAATTGACAAATATAAACAATTATTTTTAAGATAGAGTAAAGCAAACAAATTATTTTTCTAGTGGCAACACTAATATACAAAATTGTTGTCAAAGTTACAATTCTGATGGGACATTTAGTTAAGAGAGAACTTCCAGATGACCCTAAGATTGGTTTAACTGCCATCTGGAAGTTTTTTCTTTAGTAGGAAAACTTAACAAACATAAAAACTAGATCTTAGGTGTGCACTGTTCACATATTTTCTCTACTAGGCCTATCCATTAAGAGAGAGTTCCATAACAATATTTGATAACAATGCAGACACGTTATACAGTCTGCTAGGGATCCTAACTTTGCGATCAATCACAGCTCAGACACATGTTAAAACTTCTTTGCCCAGCCTAAGCTAATAGATTTTTTTTTGCATTCTACAGGAAACAATATTTTGCCCTTGTAGATCGTAGACCAGCAATATCTGCAAATATGTGTTTAACCAAACTGTGAAATGTTGTCATATTTATGAGTTGTTACCTTCTTGTAGAGCTTGATCCAGGTGAGGTCACCTTTGCTGTCCGTGTACTGCAGTCCAAAGAACCACACCTCACGCAGTCCGATGGTCTTCACCACCTGGTCAAACAACTGTTTGCCAGTCGTCGTCTGCTGGATTGCAAACTCCAGCTCCGCATCCATCGTCGTCACACGGACATTCATCTGAAGACATAAGATGTTTGGTTCAAATGTTATTTCTGTACTTCAGAAAAATTCTTCAGAATTAGTTATTCAAGATGGTGATATTCTCAGCAGTACTAAAAACCACCAACATGAAAATTCCCAAATAAAAATAAAATTGTTCATATTTTTTACCATAAGCTGTAATAGTAATATATTATGCTGTAAGGTGAGCTAAGTGTTCAACCCAAGGGTTGGTCCCAATTTGCTTCCCATACATCCCCTCGGCCTGTTAGTGCTGCCCGCGCCATCTGGGAGAAATGTTTTCCCATTGCTTTCAGCACTGGGTTTCTAGAAGGGAGTAAGAAAGAGCCACCAGAATGGTAAATTTCACATTTCTTCCAGGAAGGTTATACATGCCTCAATCAACAGCTTTACTTCTCCCAAGGAAGTTGTTGTACGGATTTTTACTGCTCAGTAAAAATCCGTCCCCTCGGCCAGGTTTGAACCTGCTGACATCGGGTAATAGGGCGAGCAGTTTACATCAAGACCAATGGGACCCACTTACAGCACAATAATAGTTTGAAATTAAAACTTAAGACAGACTGAAATTTAATGTAAATGTTTAGTAAACAGGGTTTGCTGTTTGGTAAACTTTGTTGAAACCAGCATTCCTAGTCTCAGGAAATACATTATGATGTTCCTTGCCACTCGGTAACAAGACCAAGCTCTAAGCATAAGATAGCACACATTAAAATAGGCTTACATGTCTGGAAAGTTTGGGCTATAATTAGTTTGATACTACTCTTATTCCATCTACAGCCAATAAATAGCACCATCTTAAATACCAAAGATCTTCGAGACTATATTATATATGCATACATACATACAGCCATTGTTTAATCACTTTTATTAAAGAAGATAAAATCTACCAAATAGCCAAATGATAAAAACGACCCATTTATGTTTCAACATCTATTATATGTACGCCAAGTTTGTGTGCTGATTAACGATTGGTTGGGGACATTAGATACACTATTTACAAGATGTTTCAGTGTTTTGTCAATCATGGATAACCTCGTCAAACAAAACACACAGGCTACTAAGTTTGGTTATCTACAAGTTAGTCACAGCCTAAAGGGTAGCTTTCCCACTCAACTTTTAATCTGTGTGAATATTCTTTTGTAAATGTTTTCAGCAACTCGTCCTGTAAGCTCTTTAAATTTGGAAATATGCAATATTGTGTCATTTAAAACATTAGCATACATGCTTTTATCACCGCATCTTACTACTTATGTTGCACACCTTTGCACTAACTCAGCTAATGTGTTTGGGATGAGTAAGGTTGATTTAAATAAGATGAACCTGCATTTGCATGTGTGTGGAAAACGACCCAAGCCCTGATCTTCCTGCCAGTCTAGTCTTATTGCATTGTTAAGCCCATTCAAACATCTTATTAAAACTAATTTTACTCTTAATTATAAACAAAATTAACAATTGTAATAGTAATTAGCAATTGCAAGGGAGGTTGGGATTCGAGATAACAGGGGACGTTTCTGTACAAATTGGTTTTCAACTCTCCCTCCAAGCAAATGTGTGTACATTTCCTCATCTAAAATCCATTATAAATAGTATAGATGCATAAGCTAGAAAGGGTAGTGAGACATGATGTCATAACCAGTTACAATAGAAAAATGAATAATATAAAAAATACAATAGTTGCAGTCTTATAAAAATAGTAAGTATTCTCGGTTGTTATGAAAGAATTGATGTTTTGAATAATTTCCTTTTCAACTCTGGTGAGTGTGGCATTAACTAGTATTTTAAGTCAATTGATTAATACTTTTATATCTAGTGTAAATAATATCTTATGTTGGCTAACCTGTTGAAGATGAAAATAAAGCGCGCCCATTGGCCTGTTTGTGACTCATATTGTCTTCCATCATGTGGCCACGTAGCTGAGTGATTATTCATAATTCAACATACTAATTATACCGACTCATTCATAACATTAACGTTTAAAGCAGGCAACAAAGTACAATGAGCACAACCATTAAGTTCAGCCAAATACGTACGAGGTTGGACAGATTCCAACAGATTATTTTTTCGGCCGAACTGTCTGATTTTCAAGAGATTCTCTGTACTCTATCTTGAGAAAGACATGGTAAAATGGTGGACTGTGAAAAGTTAATAACTTTGGTATGTGAAAGAAAGTTTGTGGGATTTAAGAAGTAATCTTTATATCATAAGAGAGAGAATACAGTCAACTCTCGATTATACGACCCCGGGAATAGCGTCCCTCTCGAAGTAACGACCCTTTTTTGGGGAACCGTGAAAAATGTGGGGAAAAGGTTGAAAAGTTTAAGGAAATCGGCTATAAAATGTGTTTGTTGCATTTATTTAGGTCGCTGCGTTGCAATTATCTTTGTGAGCACTGTATTGGGGTGGGTCAGGTATAAAAATAGACACCACCTCATCAATGCTAGTTTCTGAGCATCTTTGGCGTCTGCTATTCTACGGATCGTGTCTTCGGATGGAGCCTGCGTTGAAGGTGAGGAAAGGTGTTGGCGTCGGGGTCGGGAGAAGACCGCCGGATGAGGCGAAGAAGAACCCCGGGCCCGGGAAGCGACCGACCCCGGGCAAGAAGAAGTTGTCGGCGAGTGGCGGGGGATCCGCCGTCAACGGCAGGCTTGTGCTGCCCGTCCTTTCTGGGGAAGTTGGAAGTTTCCGCTCGCGGGGACTGAAGGCTCCTCCGGTCAGGAAGGAGCTCGTGCCGAATGGCAAGTGGTCCGCCACAAGCCCGAAGGTGGGTGCTTTAGAGGCAGCTGCCCCTTCGAGGGGCAACAAGCCTGAGATAGCTGCCGAAGTCAGCGGGGCCGCTCCAATTCCCGGAGCCGAGCGTGCCGCTGGCCGAGGTGAGCTAGAGTCGCCCCCGGGTGACGAATCGGCCCTTATTAGGGCCAACAACTCGGCCAGCGTGACCTCGCCAACTACCGGCGAGGTGGGCGCAGATGGCCAAGGTGAAGCCAGCGGGGCCCCTCCAGCTACCGGAGGCGCACGTGCCGCTGGCAGATCCGCCGGGGCTTCCAGCACTGCACCCTCGGGCCTCGGCTTGAAAGACAGTGCTGGCCCCCTTCAAAGCGTCGGCAGTAATGCCGATGCGGGCGAGCCCAGCGGGGCCCCTCCGACTACAGGAGGTGAGCGTGCCGCTGATGGCCAAAAAGTGCTAGAGGCCCTTTTTAGGGCCGACAGCCCGCAAACCGGGGAAGATGGCGAAAGCTCCCGCCAGCACGATGGGTGGAAACCTAACGGTGCCAACGTAAGCTATGACCAGGGGGAGCCTAGCCGTCCTCCGCCAGTAAAGACCGCTGCAAGCGGCACTGACGCAAGCGCTAATGCAAGGGTCTCAAAAACCCGCGTCAACTCCGACAACTCCCGCCAAGGGGTGTCGGTAGGTATGAAACGCCCGGCTGAATTTTCTTCAGACTCGGAAGACCGGGTCGCACGCTTCGCGCGTGTTGACAGCTCGTGCGAGTCCGTGGACGTGGAGGGACTGTCTTCAGGACCAGACCTCCCGTTGATGCGTGATGAGTCGAGCCAGGGGTCCGATGATGAGTCTGAAGGATTTCGGACCGTAAGACCCCGCCGAAGGGGAAGGCCGGCAACACCAGGAAGCTGCTGGGGGGCAACCCTAACCATTTAGGCGGCAGCTCTGGTGATGAGAGCGAGGCCAGCGGTGGCCCGGGCCAGGGTGCGCCAACGCTGGGTAAAGGTGGGAAGCGGCGGAAACCTGCGGGTAACAACGCAAGCCGTGTCTCACCCCAGCCTGGTACTAGTGGCTCTGGGCCGGCTGGCAAAGCGAAGGGTAAGATCCCTCCCATCATATTGTGTGATGTGGAGGGCTACTCCAAGTTGGCGAGGGCCATCCGGTCCAAGGTTCGAGAGCCTGTGGAGGCGGTCAGGCAGCCGGGGGAACGAGTGCGCCTCCAGTGCGGGTCGGAGGAGGATTACCGCGCCCTCCAGAAGTTCTTGCCGAGCTTGGGGATCCAGCATTGGTCCTACGAGCTGGGACGGGAGCGACTGGTCAGGGTCGTGGTGAAGGGACTCCTGACACGGACAAACCCTGACGACATCCAGGAGGAGCTAGTGGAGATGGGTTTCCCCGTGAAATCCATCACACAGATGCTCTCCCAATGGAAGCGGGATCAGAAGACCGGAGAAAGGCAGCGGTTGCCGAACTTCGTTGTCTCTCTGACGCCCGGAGAGCACACCGCAAGGCTGTATTCCATATCAGTCCTGTGCGGGCTCCGCGTCAGGGTGGAGAAGTACAAGTCTCCAGGCGGCCCGGTTCAGTGCAAGAACTGTTTCCGGTTTGGTCATGTGCGGAGGGATTGCCGCGCTAACCCTAGGTGTGGGTTCTGTGGTGGTGACCACGAGAGGGGCGGGTGCCCGGAGGAGAGACGATCTCCCCGAAGTGCCTGCACTGCTCAGGAGCTCATTCCTCGGCGTGGCAGGGCTGTCCCACGTACAGGTCCTTGCGGGCGGCAGGGAATGTGCGGGTCTCCAAGCCTCAAGAAGGGAGGACGGATGGGCCAAGTGAAGGCCAGAAGCCCTCGGGGCACGTTGCGGGACGGAGGGCGAAAGTGACTCCAGCTCCAACACCAAAGCAGTAAAGGAGTTTATGGTATACGGGGGCACACCCATTAATCAAGATTTTAATGGTTCCTGTTGATGGGGAGGTGGGGGGGGGGGGGAAGGGTTGGAGCACGCGATGTTGGTAGAGGGGTGAGGGGGTGGGGGGAGGGATAGATATGTTGATGTGAGATGTGGAGTGGAGCACCTGGGTGAGGGGTGGAGAGGGGGACTTAAAAATATTTTTTTGGTGCAGTATACGAGGACACAACTGGTTTTTTTCTTATGACTCATTAGCATATTCCAGGGGGGTGGGGGAGGAGGGGATGGGAGCTGATGAGAAGGGTTGGAGCACGCGATGGTGGTAGAGGGAGGGAGGGAGGGGGTTGAGGGGGGTGTAGAGCATCTGGTTTTTTTCTTATACCTTCGTTAAACACGGTGCTGTTTCTGTGACTCATTTGCATTTTCTGAGGACACACCCATTAATCACGATTTTAATGGATCCTGAGATGACAGGATAGGCATGAGGGATGGGGGAGGGTGGGGGGAGGATGGGGAGGGTTGGAGCCTCGATAGTGCCAGAGAGATGTGAGGTGAGGGGGGTGGAGGGGGGACAATATTTTTTTGGACGAGGACAACAACTGTTTCTGGAGAGGTGAGGGAGTGGAGGGGGGACAATATTTTTTTGGACGAGGACACAACTGTTTCTGTGGGGGGTGGTGGGTTGAAGTACCAGGATGGCTGAGAGGGGGCGAGGGGAGACTGCAAATGCGGGTTCAGGTCTTCTCACAGCCTGGCGGATCCACTCTACCTTCACGCAAATGCGGGTTCACTTCCCAATTCCTACGCGGGTGAGATATGACAAGTATATTCTTCCTCAAACCCTGATGGTAAAGATTGGGAATTAAGGATATGACAAGTATTATTCCCTGCTGAGATGTGCGAGGGAGACTGCAAATGCGGGTTCATTCTCAAGGGTTGTCTCACGGCCTGGGTCGGGTCTCGAAGTATCCACTCCACCTTCACACAAATGCGGGTTCACTTCCCAATTCCTATCTCCCTCAAACCCTGATGGTCAAGATTGGGAATTAAGGTTATGACAAGTATTATTCCCTGCTGAGATGAGCGGGGGAGACTGCAAATGCGGGTTCACTTCCCAATTCCTATCTCCCTCAAACCCTGATGGTCAAGATTGGGAATTAAGGATATGACAAGTATTATTCCCTGCTGAGATGAGCGGGGGAGACTGCAAATGCGGGTTCAGGTTGTCTCACGGCCTGGCGGATCCACTCTACCTCCACGCAAATGCGGGTTCACTTCCCCGGGAGGGCAGCTCAGGATATGATAAGTATATTCTCCCTCAAACCCTGATGGTCAAGATTGGGAATTAAGGATATGACAAGTATTATTCACCTCGTGTGTATGCGTATGTGTAGGTGTAGGTGTATGTTGTGAATAGTTTTTTTGAAATGAGTTTAAAAAGGAATTGTTTACTTCATTAACTAACAATACGAGGTTCGAACCTTGCTTCCCAGGATAATTGTACTCGAAACTAATATGGTATAATTTAGATACAGATACGCTCATTCATGCGGAGGGAGTAAACATTGAATTGTTTTCAGGAGGAAACGACCTAATGGAACAGGCTACAGATCTAGATGTCCAGGGTTCAATCCTCGGTACTGTCGTGTAGATCACAGGAAACGACCTAATGGAACAGGCTACAGATCTAGATGTCCCGGGTTCAATCCTCATATAGAACAGGCTACTGATCTAGAGGTCCCAGGTACACTTATGTACTAATTATGCTAATGGTTTTAGGGATTAGGAAGGTTAAGAATACCCGCATTCGCGTGAAAACCATTTTGGAAAATTCACCTTCAGTACACCCTGGATCTCCACGTCATCGGCAGTCTAGTAGCGCCTTACACAATACCTTCCTCATTCATTAATATATGTGTAGTGAGACATGAATAAAAAATTCTATTAGCTTATGTAACAGTGAGAAATCTCCCACTGTATGACGTAAAACATGAGAGG
The DNA here is from genome assembly GCA_039000515.1 of Timema cristinae. Taxonomy (NCBI): domain Eukaryota; kingdom Metazoa; phylum Arthropoda; class Insecta; order Phasmatodea; family Timematidae; genus Timema; species Timema cristinae. The sequence goes on from JBCFYV010002070.1 coordinate 23,916, forward strand.
ACGTGTCGGTTTAATTCCTTTCAACAAAGTGTCATATTGTGCTGAACTTAATCATTGAATTGTTTTCAAGTTAAATGTGAATAGTTTTTTGAAGAATTGGACTTCACAATCCTTAGTCCTGCTCAAACATCCTGATGGTCTGACTTCAATCCTCGTATGTGTGTGTATGCGTGTTAGGATAGTCGTACTTAATCTAAGTCAATAATCATTGAAATGATTTCAGGTTAAATGTGAATAGTTACAGCCTATCTCTATCTTGAATGTGTATGTGTGTGTGTATGTGTGTATGTGTGTTAGGATAACCGTACTTAATCAAAGTCAATAATCATTTAATTGTTTTCAGGTTAAATGTGAATAGTTACACCCTATCTCTATCTTGAATGTGTATGTGTGTGTGTGTGTGTGTGTCTGTATGTGTGTTAGGATAACCGTACTTAATCTAAGTCAATAATCATTGAATTGTTTTCAGGTTAAATGTGAATAGTTACCCCCTATCTCTATCTTGAATGTGCATGTGTGTATGTGTGTGTATGTGTGTATGTGTGTATGCGTGTATGCGTGTATGCGTGTTAGGATAGCCGTACTTAATCTAAGTCAATAATCATTTAACATAATCTAGTTTAGAAATGCTGGTAACAGACAGCTTAATTACCTTAGTTCAGTCATTTATTATCTTAAAAAACACAAAGTTCGAGCATTAATTACCTTAAATATTTCACGAAAGACCCTCTACATTCGGAGGTTGCGGGGTTAGAATCCCTGCTATACCCGCATTCACGTGAAAACCATTTTGGAGAATTCACCTTCAGTACACCCAACCGAGGGTAGTATGCTTGTTCATGGGACTGGGAGGTTGGGGTTAGAATCCCGTATGTTGTGTTGATAGTGTCTGTATGTTGTGTTGATAGTGTATGTATGTTGTGTTGATAGTAGCTATATGTTGTGTTGATAGTATCTGCATGTTGTGTTGATAGTATCTGCATGTTGTGTTGATAGTATCTGCATGTTGTGTTGATAGTGTCTGTATGTAGTATTGATAGTATCTGTATGTTGTGTTGATAGTATCTGTACGTTGTGTTGATAGTGTATGTACGTTGTGTTGATAGTGTCTGTATGTTGTTTTGATAGTATCTGTATGTTGTGTTGATAGTATCTGTATGTTGTGTTGATAGTATCTGTATGTTGTGTTGATAGTATCTGTATGTTGTGTTGATAGTATCTGTATGTTGTGTTGATAGTGTCTGTATGTTGTGTTGATAGTGTATGTATGTTGTGTTGATAGTGTCTGTATGTTGTGTTGATAGTGTATGTATGTAATGTTGATAGTGTATGTATGTAATGTTGATAGTGTATGTATGTAATGTTGATAGTGTATGTATGTAATGTTGATAGTGTATGTATGTAATGTTGATAGTGTCTGTATGTTGTGTTGATAGTGTCTGTATGTTGTGTTGATAGTGTCTGTATAGAGCCATATATTCTCTTAACAGTAAAGGTATTATCTGATTCACGAACTTTATAACATAAATTTCTTTCTAAGTGACATGCTTAGAATCATGATACTTTGACAGTCTCCTTCAATTGACCCAGTAGTCCAGGGTTCAATCCTCGCTCCCAGCACAGATTTATCTTTCACCATCCGACAGGACATCTTGGTTCAGATTCCACGTTAAACTGTAGGTCCTTCATTTCATCTCGCAATCACCCTGAACAATCCGGAACGTGTAACGTAGACGACAATTAAGCAATCATGATCTAGTCAATTTAAAGGTAATTCGGGGAAGGATTGAACCGTGAAAATGGAGATATCCTAAGGACCGAGGATTGAAGTCCGACACCTTAGACCATGTGTAGGATAATACTCGTACAGAAGATATTTAATGTAATTACCGGGGATCCCGTTCGGCCTAGCATGAAGAGAAACCATTCTCAAGGAGGATAAGCGTACCCTGATTTTGGTTAGAAAATTCGGCATGATGACAGTCGAAGATAACATGACTCGGTGAATGATAGTAGGAATTGGTTGTGAACCAACCTCCCCTCAGTTCACCCGACTGAGATTCGAGCCTCGATCTCCCCATCCTCGGCAGTCGTCACCGAGGTGGGTTTATACTCTATTCACGGTAGGATTATGAAGAATTTAACAATATTGAATTAGTCAAAGTTCAAACAATCTTAATTACAAGATTTGTACCTCCCAGCACAGATTTATCTGATTACCAAACCCTTCCTTCACCTCTGATAAGTTATCTTGTGAATGCGTGGTTCGGATTCCACGTTAAACTGTAGGTCCTTCATTTCATCCCACAATCACCCTACCATTACAAATTAGCGTAAGTAAGACGCGGAGCTAATAATACTAAACCTTTAATATAATCATCATAAGATCTAAAACTGTCGCTTTTGATAGATGATATTAATACCTAGTACATATTATACTGATGGTCTAAGGTGCTGGACTTCAATGTGTTGATAGTGTCTCTATGTTATGTTGATAGTGTATGTATGTCTATATCTAGCATGTATGACCTAGTGTGTTCTTCCTATTACAATCTGACTATATCTAGCAGTCAACAGAGCTATGTGTGACCTAGTGTGTTCTTCCTATTACAATCTGACTATATCTAGCATGTGTGACCTAGTGTGTTCTTCCTATTACAATCTGACTATATCTAGCAGTCGACAGAGCTATGTGTGACCTAGTGTGTTCTTCCTATTACAATCTGACTATATCTAGCAGTCGACAGAGCTATGTGTGACCTAGTGTGTTCTTCCTATTACAATCTGACTATATCTAGCAGTCGACAGAGCTATGTGTGACCTAGTGTGTTCTTCCTATTACAATCTGACTATATCTAGCAGTCGACAGAGCTATGTGTGACCTAGTGTGTTCTTCCTATTACAATCTGACTATATCTAGCAGTCGACAGAGCTATGTGTGACCTAGTGTGTTCTTCCTATTACAATCTGACTATATCTAGCAGTCAACAGAGCTATGTGTGACCTAGTGCGTTCTTCCTATTACAATCTGACTATATCTAGCAGTCGACAGAGCTATGTGTGACCTAGTGTGTTCTTCCTATTACAATCTGACTATATCTAGCAGTCAACAGAGCTATGTGTGACCTAGTGTGTTCTTCCTATTACAATCTGACTATATCTAGCATGTGTGACCTAGTGCGTTCTTCCTATTACAATCTGACTATATCTAGCAGTCGACAGAGCTATGTGTGACCTAGTGTGTTCTTCCTATTACAATCTGACTATATCTAGCAGTCAACAGAGCTATGTGTGACCTAGTGTGTTCTTCCTATTACAATCTGACTATATCTAGCATGTGTGACCTAGTGTGTTCTTCCTATTACAATCTGACTATATCTAGCAGTCGACAGAGCTATGTGTGACCTAGTGTGTTCTTCCTATTACAATCTGACTATATCTAGCAGTCGACAGAGCTATGTGTGACCTAGTGTGTTCTTCCTATTACAATCTGACTATATCTAGCAGTCGACAGAGCTATGTATGACCTAGTGTGTTCTTCCTATTACAATCTGACTATATCTAGCATGTGCCAATAACCCGAACGGGTAGTAAGACGTGGTGCTACACCAAGTCACCGTTGATAGATATTATGCTGAATTTTCTAACCAAAATCAGGGTACGCTTATCCTCTTCATGCTAGGACGAACGGGTTCCCTCGGTAATTACATTAAACATTTATTTTACAAGATTTATACGTTTAAAGTTAATTAAGGTTAATTATTCTACACATGGTCTGGATACTGTTGGTCTAAGGTGTCGGACTTCAATCCTCGGTCCTTAGGATATCTCCATTTTCATTGCTCTAAAACCTTGCGGTATAATACAAACAATCGATATTGCATATTATATTCTGAACTATCGCTGAGATGTAGGGTGCGCGGTTCAATCCTTCCCTGAATTACCTTTAAATTGACTAGATCCTGGATTTTGAAAGGAGTTAAATTGCTTAATTGCCGCCTACGTTACACGTTCCGGATTGTTCAGGGTTATACGCACTTACAATAATGTGTAATGGTAGGGTGATTATGAGATGAAATGAAGGACCTACAGTTTAATGGTGGAGGCCTGGCATTCCACACATGTCTTGTCAGAGGTGAAAGAAGGGATTGGTAAACAGATAAATCTGTGCCGGGACCGAGGATTGAACCCTAGACCACTAGGTCAATTGAAGGAGGCTGTTGTCCTGGTAAATAAATTACCCGGTCCCTCAACGCAAAGTATCATGATTCTAAGCATGTCACTTAGAAAGAAATTTATGTTATAATACCTCGACTGTTATGAGAATATATGGCTCTTTCAAGTGCAGCTGCCACACCTGAGACTACCTGTGCGACCGTTCGTTACATCATGCTTGCTCCGCCAGCCTCTACTCCCATCCACATACTACAGCCCTACGTCACACTGTTGAAAGAGAGAGAACCCTGACCCCTCACCACTCTGTTTGATGAGAGAGAGGGAGAACCCTGACTCATCACCTCTCTCTGTCATCCGTCTGCTAGACAACCTGGGTTCTCTCCTTTAAATGAGGCAGGATTATTAATTACCTTTAAATGAATTACCTTTAAATGAGGTAGGATTATGCAGAACTGTATTCGATACATGATTGTAGATCTGGTAGTTATTGCTAGTTGTCACACTCCAGTGGATACATGATAGTAGATCTGGCAGCTATTGCTATATGTCACACTGTATTGGATACATGATTGTAGATCTGGTAGTTATTGCTAGTTGTCACACTGTATTGGATACATGATAGTAGATCTGATAGTTATTGCTAGTTGTCACACTCCAGTGGATACATGAGAGTAGATATGGTAGTTATTGCTAGATGTCACACTGTATTGGATACATGATTGTAGATCTGGTAACTATTGCTAGATGTCACACTCCAGTTGATACATGATAGTAGATCTGGTAGCTATTGCTAGATGTCACACTCCAGTTGATACATGATAGTAGATCTGGTAGCTATTGCTAGATGTCATACTGTATTGGATACACGATTGTAGATCTGGTAGTTATTGCTAGATGTCACATTGTATTGGATACATGATTGTAGATCTGGTAGTTATTGCTAGATGTCACACTCCAGTTGATACATGATAGTAAATCTGGTAGCTATTGCTAGATGTCACACTGTATTGGATACATGATAGTAGATCTGGTTGTTATTGCTGGATGTCACTGTATTGGATACATGATTGTAGATCTGGTAGTTATTGCTAGTTGTCACACTGTATTGGATACATGATTGTAGATTTGGTTACTATTGCTAGATGTCACACTTCAGTTGATACATGATAGTAGATCTGGTAGCTATTGCTAGTTGTCACACTGTATTGGATACATAATAGTAGATCTGGTAGTTATTGCTAGATGTAACACTATTTGATACATGATTGTAGATCTGGTAGTTATTGCTAGTTGTCACACTGTATTGGATACATGATAGTAGATCTGGTAGCTATTGCTAGATGTCACACTGTATTGGATACATGATTGTAGATCTGGTAACTATTGCTAGATGTCACACTTCAGTTGATACATGATAGTAGATCTGGTAGCTATTGCTAGATGTCACACTGTATTGGATACATGATTGTAGATCTGGTAACTATTGCTAGATGTCACACTCCAGTTGATACATGATAGTAGATCTGGTAGCTATTGCTAGATGTCACACTGTATTAGATACATGATAGTAGATCTGGTTGTTATTGCTAGATGTCACACTGTATTGGATACATGATTGAAGATCTGGTAGTTAGGCTAGATGTCACACTGTATTGGATACATGATTGTAGATCTGGTAAATATTGCTAGATGTCACACTGTATTGGATACATGATAGTAGATCTGGTAACTATTGCTAGATGTCACACTGTATTGGATACATGATTGTAGATCTGGTAGCTATTGCTATATGTCACACTATTGGATACATGATAGTAGATCTGATAGTTATTGCTAGTTGTCACACTCCAGTGGATACATGATAGTAGATATGGTAGTTATTGCTAGATGTCACATTGTATTGGATACATGATTGTAGATCTGGTAGCTATTGCTAGATGTCACACTGTATTGGATACTTGATAGTAGATCTGGTAGTTATTGCTAGTTGTCACACTGTATTGGATACATGATTGTAGATCTGGTAGTTATTGCTAGATGTCACACTGTATTGGATACTTGATAGTAGATCTGATAGTTATTGCTAGTTGTCACATGATTGTAGATCTGGTAGTTATTGCTAGTTGTCACACTGTATTGGATACATGATAGTAGATCTGATAGTTATTGCTAGTTGTCACACTCCAGTGGATACATGATAGTAGATATGGTAGTTATTGCTAGATGTCACATTGTATTGGATACATGATTGTAGATCTGGTAGTTATTGCTAGTTGTCACATTGTATTGGATACATGATTGTAGATCTGGTAACTCTTGCTAGATGTCACACTCCAGTTGATACATGATAATAGATCTGGTAGCTATTGCTAGATGTCACACTGTATTGGATACTTGATAGTAGATCTGATAGTTATTGCTAGTTGTCACATGATTGTAGATCTGGTAGTTATTGCTAGTTGTCACACTGTATTGGATACATGATAGTAGATCTGATAGTTATTGCTAGTTGTCACATGATTGTAGATCTGGTAGTTATTGCTAGATGTCACACTGTATTGGATACATGATAGTAGATCTGGTTATTGCTAGATGTCACACTGTATTGGATACATGATTGTAGATCTGGTAGTTATTGCTAGTTGTCACACTGTATTGGATACATGATTGTAGATCTGGTAACTATTGCTAGATGTCACTCCAGTTGATACATTATAGTAGATCTGGTAGCTATTGCTAGATGTAGCACTGTATTGGATACTTGATAGTAGATCTGGTTGTTATTGCTAGATGTCACACTGTATTGGATACATGATTGTAGATCTGGTAGTTATTGCTAGTTGTCACATTGTATTGGATACATGATTGTAGATCTGGTAGTTATTGCTAGTTGTCACACTGTATTGGATACATGATTGTAGATCTGGTAACTATTGCTAGTTGTCACACTCCAGTGGATACATGATAGTAGATATGGTAGTTATTGCTAGATGTCACACTGTATTGGATACATGATTGTAGATCTGGTAGTTATTGCTAGTTGTCACATTGTATTGGATACATGATTGTAGATCTGGTAACTATTGCTAGATGTCACACTCCAGTTGATACATGATTGTAGATCTGGTAGTTATTGCTAGATGTCACACTGTATTGGATACTTGATAGTAGATCTGATAGTTATTGCTAGTTGTCACAATCCAGTGGATACATGATAGTAGATATGGTAGCTATTGCTAGATGTCACACAAAGATATAATGTTTAGATATCGTAGATGAAAACAATGAAAATTGAGATATCCTAAGGACCGAGGATTGAAGTCCGACACCTTAGACCAACAGTATCCAGACCATGTGTAGAATAATTAACCTTAATTAACTTTAAACGTATAAATCTTGTAAAATAAATGTTTAATGTAATTACCGAGGGAACCCGTTCGTCCTAGCATGAAGAGGATAAGCGTACCCTGATTTTGGTTAGAAAATTCAGCATAATATCTATCAACGGTGACTTGGTGTAGCACCACGTCTTACTACCCGTGCGGGTTATTGGCACATGCTAGATATAGTCAGATTGTAATAGGAAGAACACACTAGGTCACACATAGCTCTGTCGACTGCTAGATATAGTCAGATTGTAATAGGAAGAACACACTAGGTCACACATGCTAGATATAGTCAGATTGTAATAGGAAGAACACACTAGGTCACACATAGCTCTGTCGACTGCTAGATATAGTCAGATTGTAATAGGAAGAACACACTAGGTCATACATAGCTCTGTTGATCGTTAGATATAGTCAGATTGTAATAGGAAGAACACACTAGGTCACACATAGCTCTGTTGACTGTTAGATATAGTCAGATTGTAATAGGAAGAACACACTAGGTCACACATAGCTCTGTTGACTGCTAGATATAGTCAGATTGTAATAGGAAGAACACACTAGATCACACATAGCTCTGTTGACTGCTAGATATAGTCAGATTGTAATAGGAAGAACACACTAGGTCACACATAGCTCTGTTGACTGTTAGATATAGTCAGATTGTAATAGGAAGAACACACTAGGTCACACATAGCTCTGTCGACTGCTAGATATAGTCAGATTGTAATAGGAAGAACACACTAGGTCACACATGCTAGATATAGTCAGATTGTAATAGGAAGAAACACTAGGTCACACATAGCTCTGTTGACTGCTAGATATAGTCAGATTGTAATAGGAAGAACACACTAGATCACACATAGCTCTGTTGACTGCTAGATATAGTCAGATTGTAATAGGAAGAACACACTAGGTCACACATAGCTCTGTTGACTGTTAGATATAGTCAGATTGTAATAGGAAGAACACACTAGGTCACACATAGCTCTGTTGACTGTTAGATATAGTCAGATTGTAATAGGAAGAACACACTAGGTCATACATAGCTCTGTTGACTGTTAGATATAGTCAGATTGTAATAGGAAGAACACACTAGGTCACACATAGCTCTGTTGACTGTTAGATATAGTCAGATTGTAATAGGAAGAACACACTAGGTCACACATAGCTCTGTCGACTGCTAGATATAGTCAGATTGTAATAGGAAGAACACACTAGGTCACACATGCTAGATATAGTCAGATTGTAATAGGAAGAACACACTAGGTCACACATAGCTCTGTTGACTGCTAGATATAGTCAGATTGTAATAGGAAGAACACACTAGATCACACATAGCTCTGTTGACTGCTAGATATAGTCAGATTGTAATAGGAAGAACACACTAGGTCATACATGCTAGATATAGACATACATACACTATCAACATAACATAGAGACACTATCAACACATTGAAGTCCAGCACCTTAGACCATCAGTATAATATGTACTAGGTATTAATATCATCTATCAAAAGCGACAGTTTTAGATCTTATGATGATTATATTAAAGGTTTAGTATTATTAGCTCCGCGTCTTACTTACGCTAATTTGTAATGGTAGGGTGATTGTGGGATGAAATGAAGGACCTACAGTTTAACGTGGAATCCGAACCACGCATTCACAAGATAACTTGTCAGAGGTGAAGGAAGGGTTTGGTAATCAGATAAATCTGTGCTGGGAGGTACAAATCTTGTAATTAAGATTGTTTGAACTTTGACTAATTCAATATTGTTAAATTCTTCATAATCCTACCGTGAATAGAGTATAAACCCACCTCGGTGACGACTGCCGAGGATGGGGAGATCGAGGCTCGAATCTCAGTCGGGTGAACTGAGGGGAGGTTGGTTCACAACCAATTCCTACTATCATTCACCGAGTCATGTTATCTTCGACTGTCATCATGCCGAATTTTCTAACCAAAATCAGGGTACGCTTATCCTCCTTGAGAATGGTTTCTCTTCATGCTAGGCCGAACGGGATCCCGGTAATTACATTAAATATCTTCTGTACGAGTATTATCCTACACATGGTCTAAGGTGTCGGACTTCAATCCTCGGTCCTTAGGATATCTCCATTTTCACGGTTCAATCCTACCCGAATTACTTTTAAATTGACTAGATCACGATTGCTTAATTGTCGTCTACGTTACACGTTCCGGATTGTTCAGGGTGATTGCGAGATGAAATGAAGGACCTACAGTTTAACGTGGAATCTGAACCAAGATGTCCTGTCGGATGGTGAAAGATAAATCTGTGCTGGGAGCGAGGATTGAACCCTGGACTACTAGGTCAATTGAAGGAGACTGTCAAAGTATCATGATTCTAAGCATGTCACTTAGAAAGAAATTTATGTTATAAAGTTCGTGAATCAGATAATACCTTTACCTTTAAGAGAATATATGGCTCTATACAGACACTATCAACACAACATACAGACACTATCAACACAACATACAGACACTATCAACACAACATACATACACTATCAACACAACATACAGACACTATCAACACAACATACAGACACTATCAACACAACATACAGACACTATCAACACAACATACAGACACTATCAACACTACATACAGACACTATCAACATAACATACATACACTATCAACATAACATACAGACACTATCAACACAATATACATACACTATCAACATAACATACAGACACTATCAACATAACATACAGATACTATCAACACTACATACAGATACTATCAACACTACATACAGACACTATCAACACAACATACAGACACTATCAACACAACATACAGACACTATCAACACAACATACAGACACAACTTAGATTGGAGGCATAGTGTAAGGCGCCACTAGACTGCCGATGAATGGTTTTCAACTTTCTTTTCACGTGAATGCGGGTATAGCGGGGATTCTAACCCCCACCTCCCAGTCCCATGAACAAGCATACTACCCTCGGTTGGGTGTACTGAAGGTGAATTTACCAAAATGGTTTTCACGTGAATGCGGGTATAGCAGGGATTCTAACCCCGCAACCTCCGAATGTAGAGGGTCTTTCGTGAAATATTTAAGGTAATTAATGCTCGAACTTTGTGTTTTTTAAGATAATAAATGACTGAACTAAGGTAATTAAGCTGTCTGTTACCAGCATTTCTAAACTGGATTATGTTAAATGATTATTGACTTAGATTATGTACGGCTATCCTAACACACACACACACACATACACACATGCACACATACACACACATTCAAGATAGAGATAGGGTGTAACTATTCACATTTAACCTGAAATCAATTCAATGATTATTGACTTAGATTAAGTACGGTTATCCTAACACACACATACACACATGCACACATACACATTCAAGATAGAGATAGGGTGTAAATATTCACATTTAACCTGAAAACAATTCAATGATTATGGACTTAGATTAAGTACGGTTATCCTAACACACATACACACACACATACACATTCAAGATAGAGATAGGCTGTAACTATTCACATTTAACCTGAAATCATTTCAATGATTATTGACTTAGATTAAGTACGACTATCCTAACACGCATACACACATACGAGGATTGAAGTCAGACCATCAGGATGTTTGGCAATTATCTTGAGCAGGACTAAGGATTGTGAAGTCCAATATGACGCTTTGTTGAAAGGAATTAAACCGACACGTCCTCTCATGTCATACAGCTGGAGATTTCTCACAGTTACGGGATTTTTTATTCATGAATGACGATGACGTGGAGATCCAGGGCGTACTGAAAGTGAATGCGAGTTCCTAATCCACGGTGCACTGGCAGGGGGTTCTAACCTTGCATACTACCCAGGATCCCAATCCATGATACATTTTACTACCATTTCGAGAATAGAATCCATCATTTAAAAAAACTATTCACAACATACACATACACATACACACGAGGTGAATAATACTTGTCATATCCTTAATTCCCAATCTTGACCATCAGGGTTTGAGGGAGATAGGAATTGGGAAGTGAACCCGCATTTGAGTGAAGGTAAAGTGGATCCGCCAGCCCGTGAGACAACCCTTGGGAATGAACCCGCATTTGCGTGGAGGTAGAGTGGAGGTAGAGTGGATCCGCCAGGCCGTGAGACAACCTGAACCCGCATTTGCGTGGAGGTAGAGTGGATCCGCCAGGCCGTGAGACGACCTGAACCCGCATTTGCAGTCTCCCTCGCCCCTCTCAGCCATCCTGGTACTTCAACCCACAACCCCCAGGAGATCACAGAAACAGTTGTGTCCTCGTGTCCTGCACCAAAAAAATATTTCCCCCCCTCCACCCCTCACCTCTCCAGAAACAGTTGTTGTCCTCGTCCAAAAAAAATATTGTCCCCCCTCCACCTCTCTGGCACTATCGAGGGCTCCAACCCTCCCCATCCTCCCCCGCACCCTCCCCCATCCCACATGCCTATCCTGTCATCTCAGGATCCATTAAAATCGTGATTAATGGGTGTGTCCTCGTATACCATAAACTCCTTTACTCAAAGCCACTGGTACAATCGTTCGCCAGTGTGCTGTCAAAGAGAGATACCCCTCCACCTCAGGCCGAGGCACTTGCCGAAGCCACCAAACCTGAACCGGTGGAATCCAGTTCTACCCCTTTGGTCGAGGGCCCGCCCGAGACCGCTCCTCTCCCTATCCCAACCCACACTGCCATCCTACACCCTTCCAACCCTTTCCTTCCACTCCACTCCCACCCTTGTCACTCCTGTAACCCCCACACCCGAGGATGATGCTGCAAAGCTCAAAATTGCATTGAGCTACTCAAGGGTATTCCGGGATTGGACCCATGGGACTTTTCATCGAGTCTCTTGAGGAAGGTCCAGGAGTCTCCGAGGAGTAACCGTGGCCACCTGGTCATGGAGAACATCATCCTCTACCTGGTCTCTCATGGCAGTGCACCCGAATAGAGGACCACCAGTGCTGAAGGAGCTCACGGTCGCACTCTGGAACGCCAACGGAGTCGCGGGGAAGAAGGCTGAGCTTGAAAGTTTCTTGGCAAAGCATCGTGTCGATGTAATGCTGCTAGGAGAAACCCACTTGCGCTCCGCAATGAGGTTCTCGTTAGCAGAGTTTATCTGCCATCGTAGTGACCGAGCGGGGGATGTGGGAAGGGGTGGGACGGCGGTTCTGGTCCGAAGGGGCTTTAACCACCACGTCGTCTCACTTCCTCCCTCCAACACATGGAAGCAACGGCTATCCAACTGGTGACCTCGACTGGCCCAGTGCGTCTCATGTCCATCTACTTCCATCCCTGCCACCGGTTCGACCAGGCTACGAGGGCTGACATGGAGGTGCTGCTTCAAGGTACCACGCCTGTTTTAATCGGTGGTGACTTCAACGCTAAGCACCCTTCATGGGGCTCTAGGATTATGTGCGCTCGCGGCGGATTGCTCCGCGACGTCATAGATCTACACGGCCTGGTGGCTGCCGGGCCTCCGAACCCTACCCACTTCCCTTTCAATCCCGGCTATCTCCCGGACGTCCTAGACTTCGTTGTCTCCAGAGGGATCAGAAGGCGGTTAGTGCTGAAGTCTCTAGCTGAGCTAGACTCGGATCACAACCCCGTTCTCGTGAACCTGGGACGCGCGGTGTCCTTCATAGACCCCCCCGAAAAACCCGACCTAAAGCGCACTGACTGGGACAGGTTTACGAATGTGTTGAGAGAGAGGTTGTGACCCGCCCCTACCTTTCGAACAGCAGCAGAAATCGATCGCGGTGCGGAGTTCATAACTTCCGCCATCAAGGGGTCGCTCGAAGCTTCGACGCCGAGGCACCGTCCTAAGAGGGCGCCACAGGCTTCTTTGCCCGATTATATCCTCAGGCACGTCCGGGAGAAAAATCGGCTGAGGAAGGCTTGGCAAATCTCGAGGGACGCGGTAGACAAGGCCAACTGGAGCCGCAAAGTCCATACATTCGGGAGATGGTCCGAGAATACCGGAACAGTGTCTGGGAGGACAAGATTGAGAGCCTGTGCGTGCAGGACAGGTCCTTGTGGCAGATGACGAGGAACTTGATGCGGGTCCCCGCACCAAGGCCGCCTATTGTGAGTCGCAACGGGGTGGCCAACTCCGACCAGGAGAAGGCCGATGCTCTCGCTGAGCACTTAGAGGCGCAATTTGTACAGACTGACAACCCGTCAGACCCGGTGCACGTTGCGCACGTGGCGCAGGTCATCAGTGCGGTCTCGTACAGACCCTTGGATGAACCCGAACCCACGGAGGTGACAGAAATGTCACGGGCGATAGCCGCTATAAGACAAAACAAGGCCCCCGGATCCGACGGTATCAGTAACGCGGTCCTCAGAAAGCTGCCCTTGGAGGCGATTAACTTCCTTGTGGAGTTATTCAACGCCGTCCTGTTACCGAGTCACTTCCCGAGCTCTGGAAGCATGCCAACGTCCTCTGCTTTCATAAACCGGGTAAGGACCCGGCCTAGCTTCGTCCTACCGACCGATCAGCTTGCTCGACTGTCTGGGCAAGTTGTTCGAGAGACTAATACTGACGAGACTGACCCGACATGTTCGCGAGGGGGGCATCTTGGTGGACGAGCAGTTCGGCTTTCGGGCGGGACACGCTACGTCTCATCAACTTGTCCGGCTCGTGGAAGAGGTTACGAGGAACTTCAACATCAACAGGCTGACTGGTGCTGTCTTTCTTGACGTGGCAAAGGCCTTCGACCGTGTTTGGCACGAGGGTCTCCTTTTCAAACTCCTCTCCCTGAACCTGCCCTTCTACCTAGTTAAGGTAGTTCAATCTTATCTTTCCCATCGAACCTTTTCCACTACCTTTGGGAACGCACATCCCAAGTCAGAAGCATTCGGGCTGGAGTGCCGCAGGCTTCCACGGTGGGCCCGCTGCTCTTCAGTCTATGTGAACGACATTCCAAAATCCCCAGGCACCGAGTTGGCCCTGTATGCGGACGACACGGCTCTAGTAGCGGAGTCATGGCGAGGGCAGCTGGTGGAGAGGCGACTCCAGACGCACCTGACGTAGTTGGAGGGGTGGCTGACTACCTGGAGAACAAGTATTAACGTGGAGAAGAGCACTGCAATGCTCTTCACATGGAAAAGAAAGTACTACAGGCCGGCCCCACTCCAGCTGTTCGGAGAACAGATCAGATGGGCGGACAGTGTTAAGTACCTGGGACTTACGCTGGACACAAAACTGACCTGGAAACGACACTGCAACGAAAGACTCAACAAGGCGAGGCAAAGGCTGGGAGTCCTAGGCCCACTGCTTAACAGGCGTAGCACCCTGTCTACAAGGAACTTTCTGACGCTGTACAAGCAGCTGCTCAGGCCGATCCTCGACTATGCGTGTCCCGCTTGGGGTCACCTGGCGGACACGTATATGAGGAGGATGCAGGCGTTCCAGAGCGTATGTCTGAGGATCATTGTGGGCGCACCTTGGTATGTCCGGAATGAGACTCTTCATCGCGACCTGGATATGCCTACCATCAAGGACCACTTCCGGAAACTGGCGCAGTCCTTCTACGCCAGACTTCCCGGTGCCACCAATCCTCTTATCCAGGGGCTTGGGAACTACGTCATCGACCCTGGTGGGTGTCATAGACGTCCCAAAGCCCTGCTCGGATAAGCGAGATGTGTAAACAGTGGTTTGGGAGGCTCTCACCCAGCCCCCCATAGAGTAGTGTCTCCGCACGTAACTCTAAAAACCCTTAGTCGGTTTCTCAATTTCATATCCCCCCTTTTTCACCCCCAATATTACTATTATGTAATCTGTTTCTTTGTTTCAGAACTTCGCGAAACGCGACAACCCGTTTTTAATTTTTTGCGAACCACACGGTGTGACCAATTGGTCGGTACGTGTTGGAACTTGCTCTCGTGCTCCCCTTCTGGAAGCATCGGAGCATGCCTTTTGTCTGTGTGTGTCTGTCAATGCCAGCCAATAGCACTTGACTGTCCACCCTCTCCCCCAAGCTAGAATATGTTTTCCCACGCACGACTGCCGCTACATCACATGCCAGGCTTGCTTTTGCCATTGTTATTTCGATTCTCGATTTGGTTACTATTTTGGTTTGATTTTGTGAACAATTTTTGACGACCCATGCTATTGTTTAACAGTGTTATTTTGATTTGGTTACATTTTTGGTTGGATTTTGTAAACAATTTTTGATGACCCACGCTATTTGTTGTCTAAAAAATGCAATTTTTCGTATGAAGGTCAGGGGTGGAAAAAAATCTGTTAAAATTCCAATAACGACCCTTTTCCAAGGAACCGTGAAAGATCGTAGAATCGAGAGTTGACTGTACTAGGATTCTAAGGCGTGAGGTTGCGACAGAAATGAAAATTACAAGTAAGTATATTTGTTTTAAATTAACTTGTTTGGAAAGCTATTAATCAGGTTGGTAAGAATATTGTAATTATTATAACATGATAGGACATTTGGAATAAACGATAATCATTAAATAAGTTTTCAAATAAGGATGCGTCTATTCAATCAACTATTAACAACATTAGTATGCTAGCATATTGACCACAATACACGATGTAATATTAAACACCCAGGTTTTTGGTTAACCTTTAAGGCAGCCTCACACCCAGGCAACAAGAGGCGACATGTTGACTCAATGTTGTATGTCGGAGAGTTTTGTAGCATGCGACAAAGGATCTACACCAAAGCAACAAAATTGCTTCTGTTTTCAATCGCCAGTCTGCTAGAAAGACGATTGCGGCCGCAGCTTACCTTATTCTTGACGAAGAGGTTAAGAACCGGAGGAGGCGAAGAAGGGGGTAGAACAGACAAGTGTTTGTAGGGCGAGATTTATCCCAACAAGATTTCGTATCACTAGTTGCGATTGTCCAGTAGTAGATTTTGTCTGGCACTTGTGCTCGCGATAAAATTGGGACGTCACATTCATTCTAACAATGCATATCTATTTATTGAATTAATTATCTTGAATATTCTAATAAGATATTACAATAATTATAACTATCTCTCGGTATTTCACATAGAATGTTTATTCACCATTAACATCACTCAAGCTACAATTAATATGGAACCATGAAAACAAGTTGAAACCCTTTTACTTTTAAACTGAAATCTTTAAGAAGGGGATTTATTGACCAAATGATTGTAATAGTTCAATCTAATGTGATAAATTAAGTTATTACAACATGCAATTCAATTACTTCAGATTTTTTCATATGGATATTAATTTGCAATATACTATTCATAAATCTCCGACAATTTCTTAGAAAATATCCACCTTTTTTTATAATTGGTTATTCTAAAGTATGTCATGACTCCTATACGCTTCAATAAACTTCATTTTTTTCTCATTTGACCCATCCATCTTGAAACCCTGAAACTATGCACTAGAAATAATAAACTCAAAATAGGGGCACAGAGTACATCGAACAATATGATAAGGCAGAAAGCCAGAGAGAGAAGCCAGACAGAGAGAGAGAGAGAGAGAGAGAGAAGCCAGACAGAGAGAGAGAAGCCAGACACGTGGTTTTGAATGCACTAACCCTATTGATGAAAAGATTATTTCAACACTTGCTGAAGAAGCTTGTGCTGTTCAATAATAACGATGAATTTATTAATGTCGTTCCTAGAAAGTTGTAACCTGGGAAAGCTCGCCTTTTCAAATCGAGGGAAGAAGTGTACCTGATGAACACCGTGACTCCACCAAATCAAAATACCCTGGCAATCACTAGAGTGTAGGACAGTAAAAACACTCGGGAATATACCCTGGCAATCAGTCGAGTAGGACAGTACAAACACTTGGGAATATATCCTGGCAATCAGTAGAGTGTAGGACAGTACAAACACTCGGGAATATACCCTGGCAATCAGTACAGAGTAGGACAGTACAACCACTCGGGAATATACCCTGGCAATCACTAGAGTGTAGGACAGTAAAAACACTCGGGAATATACCCTGGCAATAACTAGAGTGTAGGACAGTACAAACACTCGGGAATATAGCGTGGCAATCACTAGAGTGTAGGACAGTACACACACTCGGGAATATACCTGGCAATCACTAGGGTGTAGGACAGGACAAACACTCGGGAATATACCCTGGCAATCACTAGGGTGTAGGACAGGACAAACACTCGGGAATATACCCTGGCAATCACTAGGGTGTAGGACAGTACAAACACTCGGGAATATACCCTGGCAATCACTAGAGTGTAGGACAGTACAAACACTCGGGAATATACCCTGGCAATCACTATAGTGTAGGACAGTACAAACACTTCGGAATATACCCTTGCAATCACTAGAGTGTAGGACAGTACAAACACTTGGGAATATACCCTGGCAATCACTAGAGTGTAGGACTACAAACACTCGGGAATATACCCTGGCAATCACTAGAGTGTAGGACTACAAACACTCGGGAATATACCCTGGCAATCACTAGAGTGTAGGACAGTACAAACACTCGGGAATGTACCCTTGCAATCACTAGAGTTTAGGACAGGACAAACACTCGGGAATATACCCTGGCAATCACTAGAGTTTAGGACAGGACAAACACTCGGGAATATACCCTGGCAATCACTAGGGTGTAGGACAGTACAAACACTCGGGAATATACCCTGGCAATCACTAGAGTGTAGGACAGTACAAACACTCGGGAATGTACCCTTGCAATCACTAGAGTTTAGGACAGGACAAACACTCGGGAATATACCCTGGCAATCACTAGAGTGTAGGACAGTACAAACACTCGGGAATGTACCCTTGCAATCACTAGAGTTTAGGACAAGACAAACACTCGGGAATATACCCTGGCAATCACTAGAGTTTAGGACAGGACAAACACTCGGGAATATACCCTGGCAATCACTAGGGTGTAGGACAGTACAAACACTCGGGAATATACCCTGGCAATCACTAGAGTGTAGGACAGTACAAACACTCGGGAATATACCCTGGCAATCACTATAGTGTAGGACAGTACAAACACTTCGGAATATACCCTTGCAATCACTAGAGTGTAGGACAGTACAAACACTTGGGAATATACCCTGGCAATCACTAGAGTGTAGGACTACAAACACTCGGGAATATACCCTGGCAATCACTAGAGTTTAGGAGAGGACAAACACTCGAGAATATACCCTGGCAATCACTAGAGTGTAGGACAGTACAAACACTCGGGAATATACCCTGGCAATCACTAGAGTGTAGGACAGTACAAACACTCGGGAATATACCCTGGCAATCACTAGGGTGTAGGACAGTATAAACACTTGGGAATATACCCTTGCAATCACTAGGGTGTAGGACAGTACAAACACTCGGGAATATACCCTGGCAATCACTAGGGTGTAGGACAGTACAAACACTCGGGAATATACCCTGGCAATCACTAGTGTGTAGGACAGTACAAACACTCGGGAATATACCCTGGCAATCACTAGGGTGTAGGACAGTACAAACACTCGGGAATATACCCTGGCAATCATAGGGTGTAGGAAAAGTAAAACAAAACCCGGGGAAAATACCCTGGCAATCCCAAATGTGTAGGGCAGTAAAACACT
>JBCFYV010002071.1:0-39775 GCA_039000515.1 Timema cristinae
AAATGACAACAATTTTTCTTTTCCAAGAAAAATCGATGCCCTGACTATATTACACAAAATCATAACGTTCCAAAACGAAAAATAAGTTCTTTTAATTATTTTAAAATATTGTTTCGATTTGGATAAAAAGAAATTATTTAAAAAGATGAAATAATATGAGAAAACTTAAGTTTACGTTATTTTCAATGAAAATATATAACAGGTAATTAAAGATCTTTACATTTATAAAAAAACTGTGATCTTTTAAAAGTGTTGACAACCCAAAACCTAAACAAAATGATTTTCGAACTGTCATCCAGGAAAAGGGCCCTATTTTTTGAATGCCGTATAGCATAGTAGTGACGTTGAAACCTACGACAATGTTTATTCATTGTAGCCACTAGCCAAACCCAGACTAGATGAATGCCATTTAGCTCGCGCACCCACCAACGCGGGTAGCACGAAAACTCAAATATTTTTAGAAAATTGTATTTGTACGTAGAATTTAGCCTTTAGTAAAAACTATGCAAATAATTTTCTCAAAATGGGTGACCTGGTGGTCAAAGGGGTAAGGTGTCAGACTTCTATGCTGGGGGCCGGGGTTCAATCCTCGGTCCCGGCAAAGTTTTTATCTGATTACCAAACCCTTCCTTCACCTCTGACAAGACTTCTTGTTAATGTGGGGTTTGCCAGGCCACCACCGTGGTTCGGATTCCACGTTAAAATGTAGGTCATTCATTTCATCTCACAATCACCCTCCATTACACATTAGCGTAAGTGCGTATAACCCGAATGGGTAGTAAGACGCGGTGCTAATAAAAATAATAATAATAATAATAATATAATAATAATAATTTTCTCAAAATAAAGATTTAAAAAAATAGTTTTTCCTTCATCGTGAAAAAAATCCAACACACAATGCCTTCTTATAGATAAATTCTTTTCCCCTTAAATTGACCTTCCTTCCCTTATAGCTTAGAGCAGGGATGTACAAAACTTACTTACAGGTAGGCACGTCGACTAAATAAAGGGCCCAGGTTCGTCTAATTTTGTTAGTCAGTTATGGGGAGGTCCGAGCCTCAGCCAAGGTAATAACGTGGACTTTCCTAAGTGTCCCCCCCCCCCTCCACACCAAAGCGGGTATTTTTCATTTAAATTCTAACTTTTATTCCTTTCCCATTAAAGTAGTCAAATTGCGTATATCCCAGACGGATAGTGAGAAGTGCCGTGTGTATAGGGGTTGTGGGGGTGGGAATTGTGGGGTTGGGGGGGAGTTTATTATTACTCTTTACTAAAAATTGCGTTGTAGTGCGTATTTCAGCTTTTTATTTTGGGTTGAACGGTGAGGGGTCGACCCAAAGGTTGGTTCGATGCAACTCCCATCCATCTGGAGCTGGTCATGCGCTCACCTTAGGCGGTTAGTGCTTCCCACACCAATCTGGTAGGAAAGCACATGTTCTAGTAAGTTCATAAAGTGCAACTAAATTGAAATAGGATCAGTTAAATGCTTTGTGGGGGGTTTTTTCATACATTTTAAAAAAATTATTTTTCAAATTTGTTGCAAAATTTAAAATTAATAAAATTTTTTCCCCTGGACTCAATTTCAATGTTTTTCTTAAAAATGAATATGAAAGAAAACTTATACCAAGTTTGAGCTGTATAACCTACCTGAGTTAAATCTATCCAAGTAGTGAGATGGGTCCTTAAGGGCCCGGATTCTAACCTGGAGATTGGTCTCTAAAAGCTATCGACAAAGGAAGGGTAGACTGATTTATGACTTATACTCATGAGTCTAAAACAATGAATGTACTCTCTTCGGTGGCCACATAGTCTAAGGCGCTGCTTTCGCAATTGTCTATCCAAGACGCCGATGACGGGGAAAATTTGGTTCGATCTCATTAGGATGTACTGAGGGTGGTTTTCTTAAATGGTTTCCCAATCTCTCTCCACGCTAATGCGGTTTACTTCCTCAAAATTCCCAATTTTTCCCTCAGCCCTAATCCATTACTATAACAACACATAAGGTAACAACCTGGCTGGGTAATAAAAACAAGGTGCTAAAAAGATTGAATGCACCCTGTCAGGACGTGAAAAATTATAATTGCATGCCAGCATTTTGATAATCGTCTGGATATTTTACGAGTCTTTAATATAGCCCAAGTGTTTATTTGTAGCTTAACTATTTAAAATTTTTAAAAAAACACTCTTGGGTTTTTGTGTCTACATTTCCTTGATTGTTAATTCTCTGGTGTAACGATATTTAATTCACTTTCAAAGCTATAAAGTAATTTTCGGGCATCCTGTAAATTGTTTTTTTTTAATCACCACGTCTTATACCTTTCAGACTATCGAACATATGATATAATTATTATAATGGGTAGAAATGAGAAGGAAGCGTTTAGAGGTAATCTACTCGTATTTAACTGGAAAAAGAGTGGGAACCATTTAAGGGAAAAAACTTGTGAACCCTTGACCATTTGGCCACTGAAGTAGGCTAGCCTTTTATATTAAGTAATAGCCCTGTTTAGATTAAACAGTATTTTTTATTTAATTCAAGTTTTGAATTAGCGAAAATTGTGAACATCATAATATATAAATATATAAACAATACTGAACATGGTGTTAAATGTGTCATTATTATTATTATATTATTTTTTAAATATTTATTTAGCAGCAGCAGCGGTCTTACTACCCATTAGGGTTAAAACGCACTATATAGGGCTAAATGTGTAATTGGTAGGGTGATATGTGAGATGAGATAGAGGATCTACAGTTTAACGTGGGATCCGAACCACGGTGGAGGCCTGACATTCCACACATTCACAAGTTGTGATTAATACACGACTTTTCAGCGGTGAAGGAAGGGTTTGGCAGTCAGATAAATCCATGCGGGGACGAGGATTTAACCCCGAACCCTAGCACAGAAGTCTGACACCTTCCCACTTGACCACCAGGTCACATATAATTTATTCTTGAAGCAGAAAAATTTCTTTGGTGTGAATCGATAAAGGTTTTCCCCAAAGATAACAAATATAATAAACAGATCAATCTTTTCCCCACCGTTCGACCAAACTTGACCATAATCTTCATTATTACTTTGTAAACGTATGACTTTTCCCCTTAATTAGCTAATTTTCAATGATAGCCTCATGTCTTAAGGTAGCCGCCCAGTCAGCGAGAAAGTATCAATCACTGTCAAGCCAAACGGCTTAAAATAAAGTTGTATAATTATGTCATTTACTGGAACTACTTCTCTTCTCTGTGCTTGCATTCCCTTTCGACCAACACCTTTAATTGTGTCAATAAGAAAGATGGGAAAGAAAACTAAAAAACTATTTATCTCAAGATTGGAGGACTTGTAGTTCTCAAATATATTTTATAATTCTCTGTTTAAATTCTATAAAAAAGTTACTGTATTTGTTAGAGGAAGACAATATATAAATTATTTTTCATGAAGACTAGTTAATTTCATTTAAAATGAGCTAATGTCATTTTTCATTCATTTATAATAAATTAAAACTCAAAATACAAAGTTTGTTAAGTAAAAAGAGCCCTTTGGACTCTGTATACTTTATTTTGGCGTGAACAATATTTTTTAAATAAAGCATTGTAGAATTAAATATTTCTTAAAAGCTGAACGCCTGCGTTGACAATTCCTCACTTACCCCATTACAACAAGCAGCTAGAACGAGCAATCCACCCCTTCTTAAATCTCCGTGGCAAGACTCCAACGGGGGCAGAATATTTCCTGAAGTGACTGTAGCCCCTATTCGACAGCAATAGAGGTGAGGGGGAAAGATAGGAAGAGTAACATGTCAACTGGGGTCCTCAGTTGCAACACACCCTGAGAGCTTCCTTCCATATATTATCTTAAGGAGCCTTCCATATTGACAGTGAAACCTCTCACCCACCACGCGTTGAAACGGAGGTATTTATTATTTTAGAGAGGAAATTTTGGCAACAAAACATGGGCATGAAACTGACTTGTCCCCAGCGGCGGAGTCAGAGGGGGGTTGTTATTAATAATAATAAAAAATTAAACTAATTAAAACTAGTTGTATTAATTTCAAGTTATACTGTCAAAATAATATCTCCCCAGTCATTGCTTAGGTAGCAATAAACTGTCAATAATTGTTTTACATTTTTAACACATAATTTAACTAATTTTTTCCTCCGTCCCGGCAAAGATTTATCCGATTCCCAAACCCTTCCTTCACCTCTGACAAGACATTGTGAAATGTGAGGAATGCCAGGTCCCACCGTGGTTCGGATTCCAGGGTTAAATTGTAGGTCCTTCATTTCATCTCACAATCACCCTACCATTACACATTAGCGTAAGTGCGTATAACCCGAACGGGTAGTAAGACGCGGGTGCTAATAATAATTAATAATAATAATATAAAACTTTTTTTTTTTTTACAAAAAACAAAAATTTAAACGATTAAACCTGTATAGATTTTTTTTGTTTGTTTTTGTTCCCCAAATTTTTAAAATTAAATTTTAAATTATTCTCAAATTTTTGAAGGATTTTCCCTCCAAAATTTTCCCCGAGGGGGAACTTCCCTGCCTGTTCCTGTGAAAGCGCCCTAACACGTCACAAAAATTTAGTCACGACCTCCACCTCCCGCCCCTTACGAAAGTCCTGGCTGCATCCTCCATCACTAAAATCCTGACCCCAAACCCTACTTCACGAAAATCCTGGACCCACTTCTGCTTAGCCTCTGTTCCAAGTGGGTTCCAACATGTGCTCTCAAGAAGGTCAAAGTTCGAATAATTCTAAGTACTCATAGTCTTAAACGGTGTTAAATTAGACTAACCCAAAAACTGGTCATAAGCATATATAAATTTCTTAACTTTGATTATCTCTTGTCTGAAAAGTAGTCGATTACTAACAGAGTAAAAAATGTAGAAATGTTAAAATATTTTGTTTTCCTTTAACGGGGAAAATCAGCGGTATGGGACTTGATTGTAGGGATTTTATAACATTAATCTAAAGGTGCGTATTCACTTGATCATAACGAACAGAACAAGCCGAACAACCTCTGACAAGACTTCTTGTGAATGTGGGGAATACCAGGCCGCCACCGTGGTTCGGATTCCACTTTAAACTGTAGGTCCTTCATTTCATCTCACAATCACCCTACCATTACACATTATCGTAAGTGCGTATAACCCGAACGGGTAGTAAGACGTGGTGCAAATAATAATAATAATAATAATAATAATAATAAAAATAATAATAATAATAACAACAACAACAAGCCGAAACACCCGAACGAGCTCTAACAAATGATACGTCTGAATACTCCGAGCATTCGGATCCTTTGCTGGTGCTCGAAATGCTCCGGGAAATTTTGCCACGAAGAAGACATAATAGTGGCAGCAGATTCTTTCTTTGCACTGTGTGCATTTACTAAAAATAATATAAAGAGGGACGGAAAATGTGTATAAGGCGGCTGTTTTGCAGGTGGCAAAATACAAAACTTTTAAGGGGGTTGGACAAAGAACATTCCGAAATTTCACCCGATTGTCATATCAAGACATTTGAGATTTTGGGTTTAAACCTTGTAGGCCATTAAAATTGCGAAGAAGAACTCAAAGTCCGTAAGGCAATACCGGTTAAGGATCGTTTGGCACTAACGTAACATTTTTTTTTTAGTAACTGGGGGCTCATTTGCAGCAAACACTCCGAACAGTCCGAACAGGTTGCAAAACACATATTTCCCCTGCGCACAGGCGAACAACTAACTTCCTTTAAGCATTTTCCCAAATAAACCGACAGCTGTCCGATAGCGTTTTGGTTCCTTGGTTTCGTTCGGCGCGTGTTCTCCGAACAGGTATTCACTTGAGTATTCTGAACAGAACACCGAACGAACCGAACGCTCAAGTGAATACGCACCTTAAGACGAGGTTTTTAAAAAGCAAACTTACAGGTTACTGTTCTTTTTATTTTGCTAAAATAAATTTCACCTTTAAGCAAATTTATTTTAAAAGAAACAAAAGTTAGTGAAATGTATGTTCTAGAGCTAAAAAATTTCACATTGAAAGCGGGTTCAAACGAGGGTTTAAAAAAAAATCTTATAAAAATAAGAGAAAAATGCTAGCTTTCACCAAACCTATGTTCACTCTCCATTATATCCCAGGGGAAATCCCCTTTCATTTCACGAACATTCTTGGAGTAACTCCCATGATCCCCCCCCCCCCCCTTCCCAAGTGTAAGCAATGAGACCCACTTCAATAGTTCTCAGTCTTCACAATACAACTCGAGTCGCAAAGGGGATGAGAAGATATTCAATAAGTACGTTCACTTTGATACAGAGCTTTCAATGAAGTGTGTCAAAAAAAACTGATAGCAAACGTATAGGGCTTTACGATAAAATTGTAAGTAAGTGACAGCCAACAAAAGTTACAAGATCTACCCTCTGGGATCCATTCACCAAACAATATTTTATTACCCACTTCAGAGGCCACTTGGTCTAACGTGCTAATCTTGCAATAGATAGACTGCCGATGACGGGGATATTGAGGTTCGAATCTAGGTCAGGGTAGTGAGGGTGGTTTTCCACTCTCCTTACAGGCAAATGCGAGTACACTTTCAATAAATATAACCTTCCTAATCCCTAAAACCATTAGCATATAACTTGAACGAGTAGTAGGACGCGGTACAAAAAAAAACTGCAAGAATTGTCACTTTTGACAGTCAAAATTTCACAAAAAAACCATTTTTTCTAAATAGTTTTTAATTTAACCGATTTTTTTTAGATTATTGAAACCCCTAACTTACGAAAATTGAATGCTTCTTTTTTTTTTTGTGGAAGCGGCAACTGTAGTTCGCTCAAAAATGTTTTAACCAAATAAGAGCGTCTAAAAAGCTGCGTTCTCTTCACTAATCAAGATGGCGAACCAGCGAAACAAAGGCCCCTCGATGATGTCATACAAACAGTTTTCGGTTTGTGTTTATTGTATGTGTCTACAAAATAAAAACATCTTATTTTGGGAAAATAATATTTTGTATGGTCTTTCTTAAGTTATAAAAACATATTTAATTATTTTGGTGGGTTAGTTTTAAGAAGAAACAAGTGTTAAATATAAGGATAATAACTTTAATTTACTATTTCACGCAACAATATACTTTATCGCCATAGCCGTGAATTTAAAAAAACATAGCAGTTCTAAATTTAAAATATTTTAATTTTTTAAATTAGTTATGAAAAAGCCAATAATGTTTAATAATCCTTATGGAAGTATTATTAGAAGAGTTATTTATTAACATTTTTATTGATAATATAGTATTAGAATGAAAATAATAATCATTCAACTAAAGGTTACATTAGTTAATTTAAACCAATGTTTGCAACACAAATATTCTTCCAGCTGTCAGTTACCAAACCCCCGCCATGAATCAAATGTATGAGTCGTTGCCAAAACGAAACTTTTTCAATTTGTACTTAATTCCCGCCCCGTCTCGGTACTTTCTCATTTAAAGAAAAATATTGTAAACGTGAAAATATGAGGAATATTGACGTATAAAAAATATGCCCTCATCAATTTCAGTGGTTTAAAAAGGTCTAAGACAGTGGGATTCAAACTTTTTTTTTTTTGCGTTATTCACACAAATAATTTATCCTCAACCTTTTAAAGTTGTTGGTGCATAATAAAAAGCTATATATTCTATAGTCTATGAACTTAAAATAAATATTTCACCCAGATCGCATGTTCTTGATTCTGACCTTAAATTATATAAATATATGATAAAGTACATACATATAAATATATATTATTTTAATTTCACCCACCCCCTAAATGTATTTGCGTAGTCCAGGTATAATAATAAATGGTCTAAGGCATCACTCTTACTATGGAATACCAATGATGGGAAGATCTGGGGTTTTAAAAAGTAAGTAAAAAAATCCACTCTCCCTTCACGTAAATGTAGGTACACTTCCCCTAAGTTTAACCTTGATCATCTCTAACAAAATTTAGCGTAGTGAGTATATATGCGTAAAATCCCAAACAGATTGTAAGGGGAGGTGAAATTTTAAAAAAAAAGACGATATTTACAGGCCCTAAGACTCTAAAAGAGGTTTGTTTGGATATAAAATCAATCTATCCCTCCGTCTGCATATCTATCTGTACATGGGACTACAATTAAAACTAAATATGGATGTTTTTTCTAACGTGATACGTAAGTATTATGTGGGAAAAGAGGCAAATGGTGATTTGTCTTTAGTACTCGGTGATTTATGAAAAAATGGAGAAATTTTCCCAAGATATTTTTGTAACCACTTTGTTCAAAATTGTACATCTGAGGAATATTTACACATGCAAAACAACAAAATATACTTGTTTTTAGGAAAAGTTTATTTAAAGGCGTAGCACAATTTTTTTCAAAATCTCCAAACTATATAAAACTTTTGAGAAAATGCGTACGATTGTGATAAACTATATTTTTGTATTAATACTAATTTAAACTCCTGGTGTGTTTTGACATCACTTTCGTAATAATATAGATTCCTGATGATGGTAAATCCTAGGCTTGAGTCCTAAATATTTTTCACTCTTTATTTCTACACGAAAATTTCAGGGACATTTCCTCTAGATTTTACATTATTCATTTCTTTCCCATTATTGTAAATATGCATAAAGGCGGATGGGTAGTAGGCCTATATGCGGTGCCCCACCTACATACGCGAAAAATCAACTTAATCTAAGGGGATGATTAGGGTGAGTAAAAGTCAATGCACCCCCATTCATAAGGTTAGGAGAGAGGAAACCACAGTGATATAAGCCAAAAAGTGTAAAATAAACCATATTGTATTCGATCAAGAAATTTGAACCTAGAATTTTCCGTCCCATACAATCAAGTATAAACTATCACGAGTTCGACCAAAAGGTGCGGATACTTGAGAAACCGATCGATAGGGGGGGGATAAGTGGGGTAGGAGGGGTAGTGGTGGGAAACAAAGCTATGATAAACCTCCCTAATGCAAAAAGTTGGGGTTAGCGTGTTCAGGGGTATTAAAAAGCGCATTTTCTGAACCAAATAATCATAGAACTACCCGCACATAAATTGGAACATAAATAAATAAAATTTTTATTATTAGCACCGTGTCTTTCTACCCGTTCGGGTTATACGCACTTACGCTAATGGGTAATGGTAGGTGATAGTGAGATGAAATGGAGGAAACCCACATTTAACGTGGAAACCGAACCACGGCGAAAGCCCGGCATTCCCCCCACATTCACAATATGTTTTTTTAAAGGGGTTAAAGGGAAAGGGGGTTTGGGGAAATGGGAAAAAATTTAAATAACCGCCCAAAAATTTTTTGGGCAATTCATCTTGGCCAAACTTTGCCAATGCACTTTTTTCCCGGGCTGTTTTGGGGGAAAAAAACCCCCCTGACACTTTTCTCACGGGTAGGCACGCGTGCGTTTATTAATGCCCCGGTGCAACAATATTTGGGTTTTTTATTTACAATTTTCTTTTTAATCCCACTAACTTTTAATCAATTAAACGAAAAAAAAAATTTTTTTTTTTTTTTTTCACCCTTGCAGCAAAAGGGGCAAAAGTTTCAAACTGGGAAGGGGAGGGTTAAGACAAGGGGGAGGGGATAAGATACTTTTTTTCCAAAAATTTAAAGACCAACGGAAATAATATCTAATGAAATATGACCTAATAAATCTCTTTTTTTACTTTTACCTATATCTTTAATCTTTGTTAAAAAAGTTATCCCCCAAAAATCTCGAACCCTTTTTTCCGTCTAAGGCTTTTAATAGCATTTGGCGTGGGGTTCGTAAATGTGGATTGAGTAATAAATATTTTATCGGCTGGGGGTTTTTTAAACGCCCCTTAAATCATCATTTCTTTATTTTGCCCAACGTAGATTTTTTTATGCCATAAGAATGCATTTTTTGATTTAATAATAGAAAGTTTTAACACATTTCAGAAAACATATTTATTTTTGGAAGATTGGGCGAACAATATACAGGTTCCTGGATTAAAAAATCTAATTTTGGGAGGGGAAGGGGGATCGAAAAACCAACTCAAATGCACTTGGAGATTAGCTCTTTTTTCGCTTCCTTTTCAAGCAAACACACACACAAAACAAATTTAAACAAAACCCCAAATTATTTTTTAAATACAATATTTAACTTTTAACATTTTTTTTGGGGAAAAAAAATTTAGGGGCTCCAGCCCCGGAGCAAACAAGGCACCTTTCAATGACAAACGAGGGGTTTTCTGACCCGAAAAGCCCCTCTAAAGAAATTTCAAACCCCATTATTTTTTAAAAAAACAATTTAAAAAAAAATTTTTTAAATTTTTGCATAACTTTATAAGCTATTTTTTTTTATGGGATATTTAAAATTTTTTTTTTCATGTTTTTTTCCCAAAACGTGTTTTTTGTTTTTCGATGATTTTCCATTTAAAGGCTCTTAAATTTTTTCCTACCAGTTTTTCCTCCTAAAAAAACACAACTCCTAACAAATGAGGGGTCAACAAAATAAAAAATTTTTAATACTGCACCATATTTATGCGAGGGGGTTTGTTTAAATAAAAAAAAATTTTTTCAGCACTTTTTTAACTTATTATCAGAGACACGTATTTTTTTTTTTTATTTTTTTGCTGTTTTCTCAAAAAAGAACCAAAAACTAATTCATCCCAAAAGAACATTTTGATTTAATTTTTTTGAATTTCCCCACAACTTCCCAAAGTTTGGTTGTTTAGGGACGGAACGGGGAAAAATCAATTTAGGGCATTTTTTCTTTTTTTTAAAAAAGAAAGTAAAGTAAAAATGTTTGAAATTTTTTGAATAACAGTTCCCTCCCTTTCTTTTAAAAGTCAAATGCAGATAAAAACTAATATATATTAAAAAAAGATTGGGAAAATTTTTAAAAAAAAAAATGTTTTCTAAAGGTTTGTTTAAAATATATTTCCCTCCTTAACAAAACCATTAATTTTAAAAATATTTTTTTTTTCGACCAAATTTTAATATGTTTGATGTCAATATTAACAAAAAAGCAAAATGTAAAAACATTGTTTTTTTTTAGTTAATAATATTTTTTATTATTATTTTTGAATACCAACACGTAAATTTTTTTTAATAAAGATCAATTTGACTGTAAATTTCAAAATACACATTTTAGTACATCAAAACTTTATACATCAGTGATTGGGTGGGACGCTCCAAAACGTCAGGTTTTACAACAAACTGGGGTTTCCAAAAGGGCCGGGATACAGGGTTTGAATCTCAGCCCAGTGCATTTGTAATGGCTTTCTAAATTTTTGGGTTAACACCTATTCAAACTAATTTTGAGCCCATTTTTTTTCTAGCTTGCCCTTCTCGTTCCTACCTGGAAGCGTCAAATATCCGTGAATAAAACCAAAGAACGATATTTTAAAAATAGTATGACAAAAAACCAAGTGTATGTAAGAAGTAGACTACTTAGCTTTCTCTCGAAATAAATGTTTGAAAAGTTTCTATTTAAAATCAATTTGGCTCGCTATCCATAATTTTAGTCGTTGATATAACAGAGTTATAAAATTTTACTATTTTTAAACTTTCATGTATTCATGCGTGAATATTAAATGTTATATAGATATATGTTTTACAGATAATATTGACGCTGATTAAATAATATCCTCAGACCTTGTCAAGAGGATTTTTTAGGGTTGCAATGCCTCCATTCACGCTCTCCACAAAAAAGTGTTGTAGTAATGAAATTCGCATGACACCTTAATACGTCGTATTAATAACATTCAAAAACTCCTACAAACGACAATTAAGATAAAAATTGTTTTAAAATTAACTTAAAAAGATATACAATGGCTATCACCATAAAAGTCTGGTTATATTTGTCTATGTTGGCAGCAACACAATTTTTTCAACTTATCCTACTACAAGTTTGGGTTATACGATACATTAGTTACAATAATGTATTTGGAATGAAGAAGTTAAAATTTCAAAGAAAAAATACCCAAATTTTCATACAGGGATTGTGGGAGACATTTAAGGAAGGAAAAAAACCTTAGTATACCCGACCGAGATTCGAACCCTATTTTCCCCATCAACGTAATTCAGCCCCACATGATTGTGACGCGTTTATATCATGCAGTCACCGATGCGGGTTTTCATTATTAGTTTTCTAAAAAGTACCATATTTGAGTAATTCCCCTAATCCCCTCCATCTCCCTCCTCACGTGAGTGTTGTGTGAGAGAGCCGAGGGGGGCGCGCGTTGCCACCACCACCAAACATCGCGAGTAGCGAGAGTAAGCTCATCTGTTCAGTCGCGTCATGACAGTTACAGGGGAGGTGTGGAGAGGCAACAGCGCAGCATGAAGCGGACACAAGGTAGCCAGCGTTTCTCCACAATAGTGGCTCTCAACCTACGTGCCGCCAAACTTTTATTCCATATTTAATTATTATTTTTTAGCACCACGTCTTACTACCCATTTGGATTTTTCACATAGGTACTAAATACGATTATGTTTTACAGATGAGGACGGCTACATATTAAAGAAAGTATGCCCGCAATTTCGTGGAGGGAGAGTGTGAAACCCTTTAGGATCAAACTCTCCCAGTACTACCAACCGGATTCGATCTACGATATCCCCATCTTTGGCAATCTAGTATATCACGATAGTTATACCTTAAACTATGCAACCACCGAAGCGGCTTGTTTTACTTGAAAAAGTTTTAATAACTTAATTTAATACTCTCTTAGTAGACTATACTGCCGATAACCGGAAGATCGGATTGGAATTCCGGTCGGGGTATTTAAAGGGTTTTTCCCTAAATGTTTTTCACTCACCCTTCAAGAAAATGCAGGTACACTTCCTCGAGATATAGCCTTCCTCGTCCTTAAAACCATTAGCGTAATTCGTACACTCAAGTATAACCCGAACGGATAGTAGGACGCGGTGCTAAACAAATTGTGTTATTAGTAAATAGGCGTATAACCCGAATGGGTAGTAAGACGCCTTGCTAAAAAAAAATTAATATGTTTTTCCAACCGCATACTAAATATATAGACACCCACAGCGACAGAGGATCTACCAGTGATAGGGAGGTTTGGTTTGAATCTCAGCTGGGTGTAATGAGTTTTTTTAGCATGAAAGGTTTCTCACTCTTTCTTCACGAAAATACGGCTACACTACCTCTAAATTCTACCTTTCTCGTCCTTAGTTCGTTTGTGTGGATTTGCTGATAGCATGGATGGTTAGTAAAAAGCATTTCTTAATTTTTAGACAAGTTGGCTAGCTGTAAAAATATACATTCGACTTTGTACTATAGCTAATTTCAACCAATACCACTTTCTTTATGAGCAGTTGGTAATAGCTTTTACCATTATTTTAAACTACCATATTTAAAATGAGGATATATTAATAAAGAAATTGGTATATTACTTAAAATTAGAGTTTATTTAACGTCTACTTTCTAAATAATTATATTATAACACCACACAACAAAATATAACTTAAATTAGTGCAGCACACTTATGGATGACTTATATTTATTTAGCTTCTTATGAAATATCAAAAACTACATTGAAATCTATATTAATTTGTCTTGGTAATATGTTTTGCCGCTTTTAAAGTCAATCTACATTACTTATACATGTGACAACATAATATGCAAGATAGATGCGATGTAAATAATTGGTTGTACTTGCTCATATAAAAATTATTGTTCTCATAAATATTTTTGACTAAGATATTATGTTTTATGTAAATTTGAGCTCATAAAAGTAGTGAACTAATAATAGTTCTTATAATTCACTCTGTTCATCCATATATCTTGTATGTCTCTTTTTCGTTATGTTCTTTCTTATATTATTTTATAGCACCACGTCTTACTACCTGTTCGAGTTGAACGCTTAGGTGCTAGTTACGCTAGTAATTTTGGGGACTGGGAAAGTTATACTTATAGGAAGTTTACCCACATTTGCGTGGGGGAAGAGTGGAGAACAATTGGGGAAAAACACTTTAGTACACCCGACAAAGATTTGAACCTCGATATCCCCGTCATCAGTAGTCTAGTCTACTGCAAGAGTGGCGCCTTTAACCTTGCGGCCACTGAATCATGTTTTATTTTTTGTCTATCTGTCTATGGCTAAAATCGAAACAGTTTGACGGATTTAACTAAAACATGACATCAGGATGCCTCAAGGCAAAATCGTTATTTTGATTCTAGCCTTAAAATAAGAGCAGTTTTGTTCATGACTAACATGTTTTGATTAGATTTTTTAATTGCTCTAATATCTTATTTATGTATTTGTGGAGTGTTTTATATGATAAATACAATGCAATAGTATGTGCCTTAGTATGCTTTAATAATTCGGAAGGTCGTTATTCAATCTCAATCTCTATTCGTAGGTGTTTTTATCCCCAAACGGTGGTTTTCTATTCTCCTTCCAACCGAATGTCACACACCACTAGGTTGGCTTATCACGAAATATCTCAGTTACCTCCAGGCGAGTGTTTAGGGAACAACGCTGGGGGGGGGGGGGGGGAGTAGACACACAAAAGTTATCTCACGTAATCTGCCCCTGGCACTTTATAAAACAATTCATTTGATATAAATATTTAAAACGTGAAGCGATTCCATTCATCATTGATTTACCAAGTACCCAAAAAAGTTCCATCATTATTTTATTATGAAAAACTTACGCACCGAATTTATACCAAAATTTATATTTTTTTAAAAATGCAAAGGGAAATCTCAATTCCAGAAAACAACGATTGATTTCGACAACAATTTCTTGGTTCTGCGAACCAACGGTTTATTTAATTATCTTTTTAATAAAATAATTTACCTCGAGGATTATCATATCAAAGTTTACCAATTTTTATAAGTGAAGCCACATATATCAAATTTACGTTTGTCGGTTATTCTATGAACGCTATTAAGATAGGGTTTCTGATGTCATAAACAAGTAGTTGAAGTCTACAGTTGTAGATTTTGTACAGATATCATCAAAGGTCTGAACTTAACGCTGGATTTTACTATAAATCTTACTCGGCAACAAGAAAAAAGTTAACTTGTGCGGTTTTTCACCCGCTATGATTCGTAATATAGTAAAACCTACCCATGTTTACCATAAAAAATAGTCTGTATTTCTAAAGTGCACTTCCTACCACATCCATACTGTAGTTGCGGTTTGCCTGAACACACAATAAAACCCCATACTACAAGAGCCCGTAAGCTCCGCAGTCGTATAATCCTTAAGTGATTTTATGGTCCTTAAAAATGGAAAGCGCGTCAACATAATCCGTATCCTTAATCAAGGGACCATGCCAACCAATGAGACAGTCGCAGGCAACCTCCAATTAAACTCTTCGGAAGAAAATTGACTAGAGCAAGGCGCAAGCAGATGTAATCTGTCAAGCAGAGATTATCAAGAATACTAATGAGAAGCTTAACCTAGAAAAGTGAAGCCACTCTTTATGAGAATCTTTATGAGATGCCACGCTTCCTGGGGTTTTAAAATTTCAGAAATGTATTTGTGAAATAGCTCAGTTCACAAAACAATAACTTCATATTGTATTTGTTTCCATAGCAACGGATCATTTCAATGCCATTGGTGTTTATTTAGATGCACGCACACATATTTACTTTGCTGTGATTGGTAGTATTTAGAAGGAGCATTTTATCCAGTCCCTTAAGTCCCTAACGTTGTTAGTAGTAAGACAGTACAGTAAGAGGAAAGTATTCTCACAATCTACCCTTTTTGTAATCGTTAAACTGAAACTCCCTTATTTAACATATGACAGTCAGTTTCCGGCAATGCGTGTGCCTGCCATGTTTGAATAGACCGGAAACAGATGTCACTGCCGGCCATCTCACCCTTTCACCATAAGGCTTCACAAAAGAACAGACACGTGTATAGTCCATTTTCCATAGAAGTGGTGGTAAATGACAACTAGCAAAAGTTACCAGATCTATACTCATGTATCTATTCGCCAAACCATAGATCTGCAAGACAATTTAATGAATCGTTGTCATCATTCAAAACTTTGACAACAAAAATTTCGTTTTTAATCTAAGTTTTTTCTTTTTAACAGTTTTTACATCTTCTGATAGCTGTCAGTTACCACCACTCCTACGGCGAATGGACTTTACAATGTATCTATAAGCCTTTTTGGACAATGTCTATAAACTAGGTCTATGAAATGTTTGCTATGCATAAAATAGAAGTGTTAGGATACGATATATAAACGCAGTAAACTAACCTACGCACATTTAGAGCCCAAAGTTAAAGAAATAAAAGTTATAGTTAGTGAGAAAATACTCGTCGCTAGCTATAATAGTAATAAATTTAGTTTTCAGCGAAGTTTACAGTATTTCCTCCGACAAAGGGACCCCTATGGCCCTATCATATAAGCTGCACCATAGTGGAAACTATCAAAGTACGCTTACCCATTCAGGGTAAATAAAGTGTACATAATGTATATTGTACATTTATTGTCAGATTTTATATCGAGACTTTCTAGCAATTGACTTGATTAAAACAAGTTTTTATTTAATTCAAATCACTTTCTAAAAGAAATAAATTATTAAAAAATCGAGGAAAAAACTCAGTCCAGAACAAAATTCTTATTTCGGGGATTTAACCCGAAAGTTTGGGACGAATGGCTATCTTTTAAATCCAGTGATGCGCCCAGGAGATTAAAAGCACTACAGTTGTGTTCTGTTCTGTAAGCTTTGAATTTTAAAAACCAGATTTATGATTTTATATTTAAAAGGGTAGAACCTTATACACAATAAGAGTGGCCCATTCCCAATTATTTAGGAGAAATAATAATGATCATAATAATAATAACAGTACCCTGATTTTTTTATTTTATCTAGCGTATGCCACCAGGGTTTGTTTGCTAGACATTCTAGGTCTTCTACTGGGAAGTGGCGGATGTGTAACCAAACCCTCCCTTCTGAGGTCGAGGCAGCATGTAAGTGAGTTGCTTCATCTTGATTAGATGACGGGATGATGATTGTTGTGATTTTTGTGGTGCTAGTAGAAGTCTTAAACCTAACTTAAGCCTAATTAACCAGACTATGGCAACCATAGTAACAATTCTATTTCGATAAAAAAAAAACCCCTATTTTACCTCCGAGAATCAAACCCGGGGGACCTCTACTTAATTTTTCCCACAAAAGCTAACCACTAGACCTTCGACACTGTGGTCCTCCACAAGTAAATCTCTGAGTGCACCACGGGAAAAGGGTCATTTGCATTGACTCTTAGTTCTCAATGAACGGAGATTAATCCGTGTAGAAATGTTACGGTACGCGAAAACCCCCCGATGTGTACTATAAAGTAGAGAATTGTGGTTTGAACCCCAGTTGGGCAGATATTAATCCAAAATTTAAATACCTAGTCTTGGAGGCCAACCAATTCCCAGTTTATTAAAAATAAGCAGTTCAGCTCAGAATCCCGCAATACAAAATATGGTCCGTATTTCTCCACGGGGTCTGGAAAAGGTTATTTTAAACGAGTATTTAGGGGGTTAAACCCAAATTAGAACGGAGTTCAGGGGACGCGAAAAAGTCCGTTTTTTTTTTGCAATTTTTATAGAAACCATTTTTTTTTTAGCTGAAATAAATAAAATATTACTCCAGTAAAAACATAACATAGAGTCTAATTTTCTTTCTCATGGTTAAATAAACAGTTGAAGAATGGATATTTAACATAACAAAAGATGATAAACTTTTTAAATTAAATAAAAATGTTTCATTAAAATCCAAGGGCCCCCCTTTTTTCAACAACTTTTTTAGATAAACATTGGAAGAAAAGTATCCCCCATGTTTTTTCTGGAGAAATATTTGATTGTTTTTTTCTAAAAAAATAAATTTTTTTATAAAAACCCGTAAAAAAAACCACTTCCCCCTTTTTTTTTCCCTTCCCCTTTCCCAAACCCCCTTTTAAACACCCTTTTTTTTGAGGCTGGTTCAACCCTGCGACTGGGCCCAAAACATCAAACTTGGGGGTCATCCATAAACCATTTTTGTTAACACTTTTTCCCTTTCCTTTTTTTTTAAACCTCCCTCCCCCTTTTAACACCACGTAGACATTAGAGCTCCTTCCTGTCCCCCTTGAAGAGCGTTAATGGTTAATGGATGGCCACTTGATATGGGTTTAAAATCTTTTTTCGCGCTCTATAATTCTGTCTTGGTAAATTCCTTTTCCCCACCCTTTCCCTCATTAAAATTTATACGCTTTTAAAATGTCGGGGGTTTTTAAAATTTTTTGCAAGGGTTTTTAAATGAATTTGTAGCCACTTCATTGTGAGTGTTGGGCGACAGAACGCAAAGTTCATCCATTTTTGTTTTTTGGTAAATGGGAGGACGGGGGTTTAAATACTGGTCGGGTTTTACCGGAGATGTTTTATCCCCAGAAAAATTAAACCCCCCCCCCTTCCTAACCTCCCCTTTAAGCTTACTTCTGAAATCCTACCTTCCTCATTTCATGTCCAAAAGTTTAAAAAATGCAGATATCCTGGACGGGTAGTAAATAAAGCAAAGTACAGAGGACCCAAAAAATACTGAAGAAAAAATAAAAAATTTTAAAATACATCAAAAGTAATAACTTAAAAAGCTTTGGGGAAAAAAAAAACGCAAGAATCAGAAAAGGGAAAAAAAAAACACTTAAAAAAAAAAAAATATAGAAAAAAATTTCTGCGGGTGATTTTTTCAATTTTTATCCTTTTGGGGTTTTTTCATAATAAACTAGACGGCCGATGACCAGGAGATCAGGGTTCGATCCCGGTAGAGTGAACTGAGGGTGTTTTTTCCTAAGTGGTTTTCCATAATCCATTCACGCAAATTAGGGTAGGCTTCTTCTAAATTCAACCTTTCCTAATCCCTAATACAGAGTAATAGTACAGAGGCGTACAACACGAACGGGTAGTAAAACATGGAGCTAAAAAAAAAAAAAAAAGAGCATGTAAGCGAGTTTCTTAAGAGGAATGGGACGTCTCAGTGCAAGTTTCCTCCATAGAGCGCATCACTATAGGATAAGGGAATATTTATACACCCCTTGTTAAAGTAGGTATTCATAAAGTAGATCTTCCTCACTGACAAACGTCTGGAGTGGGGAAAACTAAACATAGCCAAGGTAAACATCATTTGTTCACAAAGTAGGTTAGAGATAATACAGTAGTGTCCTACTACATATAAGCAGTTTAAGGTACCAAACCTTTAGGAACAAGACTATGGGGATCTTAAGATCCAATTTCACAGCAGATTAACTGGAAAATTAGATCAAAGACTACACACGAACAATAAATCACATCAAAGTGCCAGTTTCTGCATACTTCAATTGATAACAGCGAACTTTGGATCAGTGAAACAGATCTTTCATTTTAAGATCATTTTTTAAAAATTTTTTAATTAAGGTTAAAACGGATTTATTGGTCCTACTATAATTATATAAAAAGTAAATACAGATGATCAAACATCTCCAATGTTCACTGAAATTAGGCATTTTGAATGTTAGTGCATTGCTATGATTCAATTTCAGAGATCAAAATGACATTCCAAAATATCATCAGTATTAACACGTGCTTAGTTTTACAAATACTAATCAACGTTATCCAAGTCCTGCTGGCTAATGTCAAGATTATTCAGATAATATTCGAAAAATGTTATAAATCATTTTCTATGACATAATTCAGATTTCACACACTAACCCGTAACACATACAAGTCATAAAACACAATAAAGCGTATAGATGTTTTTGGAACGCTACTTGTGGAGGGTACAAAAATAATTCATATAAAAAGATGTCTGGCCTGATAGTGAAAACATTTTAAATATCAATTATTGAGGTAAAGGACAAAATATAATCACTTCTAGCACCTTACCGATGAGAACGGAAAAGAAGGCATGCTATCAAAAACTGGTAGTGGGTCAGATAGTGAGGCCTACATATAAATATAAATGGTATCTTTACATCGCTATGATATTTTTTATTGAACAAATGTAGACCAAGAGGCAAGGAACGGGAACTCGGTATTCGCCTGATTGGTCTAAGCCTGCATTCACAACAAACACTCGCTCGTATTTTCTTGCATTCGCTGTCATACAACAAGCTTTTATTGCTTAAACGAGCTAGTAGCAGTTTGTTCTATAGTCTTTTACACTAAACAAGAGTGAAAAAAATGATCTTGCTCTGTATTCTTGTTCGTTTGGTTTAAGGCCACCCTTAGGCTACACTCCAAATGGCGATAAAGAAGTTCATGAAGAATACACCCGATGCATTATTATAAAAACTGAGTTTATCCAGTGAAAAACTGATTTAAGGATGAATAATTCGATAGTTCAGTTTCAATCACATACACCTTACTCGTACTAAAACCTTTCAAGAGCTCTAAACCCGTTTGAGGGTGGTTTGTGTATTCTGTCTCGATGTCTTTCGTCATTTCACGGTAAGTGAAACTACGCCACAAAATAAAAAAAGGGCGCGCACATCACAGCATTTGCTATCAATGTGTAAGGAGAAGTAAGAAAGGATAACTAACCCCTCTTCCCTGTCTCGGGATATCGTGACTGGGATTATTTCGAAATGGGGGGCATTAAATTAATCTCGGATCTTGGCACAAAGTTTTGCTGATGTTTTTTGTACGTGATGCGTTTTAATACTTCTCCGCTTATACGATTTAATTATGCTAATGAGTATAGATAATAAGTGAAGTTGAGAGAAAATAAACCCAGTTTGCGTGGAAGTGAAAAATCATTTTGATAAAATATCTCAGAACATCCAGCCAGGATTCAAACTCAACCTTCCCGCCACAGTAAGCACCAGTACGCGTGCTCATCGACAGGGTCACCTTTAATGTCCTTAGCCTGAATGACTTACTTCACAGTAATGCGCAGCAACCACTAACCCAGGGGACAACTGAGCCCAATTTACAAAGACAAGTTTTTAAGAGCCTTAGTAAAAAAAAAAAGGTCAGCCCATCGTTAGAGAGACAAGAGACCTGCCTGCTGGAAAGAGATAGGGGAAGAAATACGGCCAATGCGAAACAAACAAAGGGCAATCCTGTTAAGGCCCTCCCTACCCTCCCTGGTGGCGTGTTGAGCTTTCAGCTCTAAAATAGAGGGCGTTGCAACGTTATACAAACTGGGGATTCCAGCCATCAGGTTGGCAAACTACTGGTTGTTTTAAACAATTGGGAGACTGGCGACCACGACCGGAAATTTCATAAAGGCAACAAGCAAATTTTTTTTCCAAGAATTGAGAGAGATTAAGAAGTTTTAGTGCCGGACCCGTAAAGTGTGTAGGCGACCAAGTTTGACTTAAACGTGGGGAGACATAACGTAAAGATACAATCACACTCTCGGCAGAAAAAATTAGCTTATTCTTCCAGTCAGCTAGACGTCACTAACCTGTAGTAACCACTTTTTGAATTTAGAACCTTTTAATGCCAAAGTTTAGTACTAGTTTTGTACCATTTTGTACCCGTACCCGTTTTGAGTAATTAGCATATCAAAGTGGTGACTTTAGGTTAATGCAGTTGTACCACTTTTGAATTTTGAACTTTTTTTGATGCCAAAGTTTTGTATCCGTACCCATTTTGAGTAATTAGCATATCAAAGTGGTGACTCCGGGTTAATGCTGTTGTACACTTTTGAATTTTTTGATGCCAAAGTTTTGTACTATTTTTGTACCGTTTTGTAACACAAATAATTTTGTACTCGTACCCATTTTGAGTAATTAGCATATCAAAGTGGTGACTCCGGGTTAATGCTGTTGTACCACTTTTGAATATTTTCATGCCAAAGTTTTGTACTTAGTTTTGTACCATTTTGAGTAATTAGTATATCAACGTGGTGACTCCAGGTTAATGCTGTTGTACCACTTTTGAATTTTTTTTATACCAAAGTCTTGTACTAGTTTTGTACCATTTTGTCCCCGTCCCCAAATTGAGTAATTAGCATATCAAAGTGGTGATTTTGGGTTTAAAGGGCAGTTTGTACTACTTTTGATTTTGAATTTTTTTTGATTCCAAAGTTTTGTATCCGAAACCCATTTTGAGTAATTGAAATATCAAAGTGGTGACTCAAGGTTAATGCTGTTTTACTACTTTTTAATTTTGAACTTTTTTGATGCCAAAGTTTTGTATAGTTTTGTACCGTTTTGTACCAGAAAGAAAAAGTATTGTACCCGTACCCGTTTTGAGTAATTAGCTTTATCAAAGTGAGTACTCCACGTACTCCAGTAAATGCGGTTTTTACCCCTTTTGTTTTTTTAACTTTTTTTGATGCCAAGTTTGTAATAGTTTTGTAACCGTTTTGTAACAAAAATAAGTTTTGAACCCGTACTCATTTTCAGTAATTAGCAAAAATCAAAGTGGTGACTCCAGGTTAATGCTGTTTTACCAATTTTGAATTTTTTGATGCCAAAGTTTTGTACTAGTTTTGTACCTTTTTTGTAACACATAAGTTTTGTACCCGTACCCATTTGAGTAATTAGCATATCAAAGTGGTGACTCCAGGTTAATGCTGTTGTACCACTTTTGAATTTTTTTCATGCCAAAGTTTTGTACTAGTTCTGTACCGTTTTGTACCCGTACCCATTTTGAGTAATTAGCATATCAAAGTGTCACGGGGACTCCAGGTTAATGCTGTTGTACCACTATTAAAAATTTTTTCAAATAAAAATCGGGTGAGGGTTGTGATAAATAAAAAATGTACACTTATTTATCAAAAAAAAAATGTATTTAAGGTAAAATTAGAGATAACTTATTTTTGAAGGTTTTGTCACTAACTATAATAAATAACCTATACGATTGAGTTGTAGCCTACGATTTTGTCGTACCATTTATTTGAGTTTTTTTAGTAAGCAGGTAAAATAAAAATAAAATAAAATTTAATGTGCTAAATTTGGCCACTGTGCTTTGGCTAATTTTTAAAATTAAAGGCTAAGGAGGCAATAACATATTTTTTAAAAGCAGTTTCATTCGAAGACTATAACAATTTGACTATAAATATATCTGTTATTTTATTACTGATATTACCAGTCATACTACCTGTTCATGTTATACGCATATATGATAATCTAATTGGGTGGTAATGAGGAAAGAAGCATTTTGAGAGGTTATCTACCGCATTTTTATTTGGAAGATGGGAAACAATTTAGGAAAAACTACCTCAATAGACTCGACCAGGATTTGCACCCCAAGTGCTCCGCTATCAGCAGGCCAATTTAACACTATGACCCCCTTAGACCACTCAGC
Organism: Timema cristinae; assembly: GCA_039000515.1. NCBI lineage: Eukaryota > Metazoa > Arthropoda > Insecta > Phasmatodea > Timematidae > Timema > Timema cristinae. The sequence goes on from JBCFYV010002071.1 coordinate 23,217, forward strand.
CACTGAAGTGGGTATCCCGTTATTTAATACGGTGTTTACAGTTTTCAAACATCTATAGGATTTAAACAATTTTCCAGAAATAAATGTTTTTTGGGAATAATTTTTTATCCTATTGGAGAGTTTTAACTTGAGTAATTCTCCATGGTTTTCAGCCTGCAAGCAGCTATACCAATCGAGAGGCGGCCTTATGTTTGGCAAAGATAGGGCCAACATTTTCAAGCTGAGGGTGCCATGTGGTTTACACAACGAGCCCTCCAGACTTCTATCTCAGTTTTCTAGACTGAAGCGCTACTTATTCATTCAAATTATCTCATTTGTCCGCACGAGGTTGATTTTGGTTCCGTTTCAGACCCACTGCTTTACAGACAGAATTAGGGGCACTGGGGATCGAACTTGGGACTTAAGTATCTGAACCAGTAATCTGACCACTATACAACAGAGTCGGTCGGGTATCAAATACTTACTTACTTTATGGCATAGGGAACACAAAAGGTTCATTAATTTTAATGGTTTTAAATATATATTTACTTATCATCGGCTTCATGTCGTGGTCAAATATTGCTAAAGTGCTATGACTGAGCACTGAGTGCGTAAATTAATCAGCTCTAGTAGCTTGACTAGTTCGATTCCCTGTTAGGTTGAAATTACTTAGTACTAGCGTGATACGAACTCGGCCAAAGGCAACAAGAGATTTTGAACATACAATAAGTGCGTTACAGAGTTTAGTAACATTTACTTTCAGCTAAGACTTTCTTAAAAAAAAAAAGTACTTGAAATATCAGAATAATCGCTGCATTGTTATATAGAAAGTATTTATTTGTATCTTAATTTTGAAATTTTTTTCTACAGTAAATAAAATAGTATTTGCTGCTCACCCTTGTACTTAAAATTAGTAGATACAGATAGCCTAAGACGCCAGTAATATGCACACCATTAAAAAAACTTACCCTTTTACTACAAAGAAGTTAAATAATCAATTATATTCTTTGATTTTCTTTGTGCGCCCTTTCTTCATAAACTTGTCTTCACAAGGATATAAAATATTTTGTAAATACTTCTCCACCTCAAAATTTATACAATCCCCTTGGATTTTGTTCGAAAGCAAAAAGGTCACATATTGTTAATTATATAAAAAGTAATCACCGTGGGTATTATTGTTCGGGATTCGATACATTTCTTCCAAAACGAGCGCACAAACTGCGAGAATGCAACAAAGGTTCAAATTAAAAGTAATCACATTTAACACGCTAATAAAATAAAATTAAAATTTTCACATCTTGACTACCAAAACTTCGTTCATTAACTTTTTGAAAAATAACTTATTCCAAAGTCCAATGAGAGTCAAATCCTAGACCGTAAAAAAAAAACTAGTATATAAAATTATACTGAGAACGTCTCCAAATTACATTTAGACCAAACTTTATTTAAAATAATTTGTTTGATATGAGCAGGAATGTTTTTTTTTATTTATTATAATAGTGGATTAAAAATTCATGTACAGTAGTTTTCATTTACTTTGAATATTAACACTTATTATTACAACGTGTAGTGCTAAAGAATGAGAAAAATCAAGAAAGAATATAAGATAAGAGTGAAGAAATTTTACATGTTTTTCTGTCTCAGTTAAATTAAGGGCTAATGTCCCTAAAACTTTGTGTATGGAGAAGCATGTCGTTTTTTCTTTGAAAATAATGTATCACTAGAGTAATACTCTCATTGAAGTAAGTAGGGACCAACTATATTTATTCACACAGAGGAAGACTTGTGAGTATTTTAGTTACTGAACATATTAAATGTTTAATTGTTTTTATTTAATTACGCAAATTTTCATAATTGGACATTGGCCCTTCTTATCCTAACGTACATGGTATTAATTTTCTTTGACTCAAGAAAGGTCACAGAGATTATTTAAAACCCCCCATTCCGCTGCATTCCGATACAGCAGGTTAGCCAACGCTTGCAAAATTATACTAAACTTGCCAACCAAGGGCTTTGCGTTAGGGAAACGAGGAGCTTTTTTCTTTCTTGGACGCCAGCTCGACTAGACCTTTTTGGAAAACCTTAAGAATAAAACATTTAAAAGCACAAAAAAAGCAAAAAAAAAAAAATTTAAACTTTTTTTTAAACAAAATCGATAAATTTTTTCTTTTATGACAAATGTTAATTTTTTGGGAAAAGATAAAAAATTTTTCAAACTCCCCCGGTTACAAAAAAATTAAAAAGTATGAAAAAAAAATGTGAAAAAGCAAGGGTCTAATTTAAAATTTTCTACTTATTGGATAAAGGGGGAAGGCCCTTTCCTTATAAAAAAAAATGACTTTTACTTTTTTCCCTTTACATTAAAAAAAAATTCTCTTTGTAAAACATAAATCAAATTATATCCAAATTTTGAGTTTTATGTCTTTTTTTTTGCTAGGGAGCAAAAGCAAGGCCCTTAAAAGAATTCAAAAAAAGGCCTCACCCGTGAACTCTTTTTTATTTTTTCCCGCAGCCCTCCCAAAATATAACGCCCCCCCCCCAAAATCTCTAGACAAAAACCCATCCCCAAAAATTCCCTGGCTAGGGGTTAAAACCGTGGATGACCGAGCTGGAAAATTTTCGTCCTTGTCTGGGAAAAAATATGAAAAAAACCCAAAAAAAAAATTGCTTTGGGGGCTTTTTTAAAACGTTGGACACAAGGGCGTTTTTTTTTTTTAAAATTTTAAAACAGAACCCCGGGTAACATTTCGCTTTTGGTCGAGCCAAATGGTCCCCGCCCGCTTAGGAATTTTTAAACTCGCAAGGGGGTTGCCGGTTTGGGAAGGGGGGGGCACCCAAAGGTGATTTGTCATTGTTATTTTCCCCAAACCCCTTTCCACGTTAGTGTGGGTTGCAAAAAATTTATAGACGTATCTTCTATCCACTATCCCATTCATTAAAATTTTTTTTCACCACATTTCATTATCTGTTTTGGGTTTTTCCGGGATATATAAAAATTAAAAAATTTTTGGGTAAATGCAAATAGGGAAAAAAGGGGAATTTATAAGAAAATCTTTCCGGGATTTTAGTGGAAGGAAGTGGAAAAAAAATTCAAGGGAAAAAAAAATCCCCTACACTCAAAAAATTTTTCGAAACCCAACCAAAACCCGGTAAAAAAAAAAAATACTTAATTATTTATTACTTAAACAATGTAACCCACCAAAGAATAAAGTAAGGCCTAAAAAAAAAACGAAATTTCTAAATGTCAAAAAAAGGGTTTTTTTTAAAAAGCTTTTTTCAGTATGGGTTTTATCATGAGGAACACCATGAGTTTTTTTTCGGGCCCTGCAGTGGGAAAGTTTCCCACAGAGGGGGAAAAAAAAAAGCACTAAAAAAAGACGAGGGAGGCGAGTAAAGAAAGGCCAAAAAAAGCTATTTTCCAAAAAAAGTAAAAATTTCCCTCTCCAAGTCTATCTTGATGGGTCGGGTTCCCATTGGCACGGGCCCCTTCAGGCGGGTAAAAAACCCACGAAAATACAATATTTTTTTTAAAAATTTAAACTAAACTAAATATGTTGTATTTATAACATAAATTTTATTTTTAGAGTTTTTTATAACGAAAACCCCAAAAGGTCTGTAGCCGCGGATTTTAAAAAAAAAAATAGTTTTAAAAAAAGGGCCCTGGGAAAGAGTCCCCTAAAAAATTTTTTCAAAATTAAAAAAGGGCTTTTTGACGTAATACGTCTTTAAAATTTGCTACCATAACGGGGGCAAAAACCAAAAAACCTAAAAGATTTAAAAAAAAATCGGGGGAAAACAAATTTGGGGGTTGTATTTTTTGAAAAATTTTATCCCTACATCCAAAAATTTTTTTTATACCCACTTTGGATAAAACTAAAAGGATTTAAAAATGCATTTCATAAAGGCGAAAAACAGTGAACCGAATTCGGGGCGGGGGGTGGAGGGGGAAAACGCCGCCAAACTGAGGTTTTTTTTGCTGGGGGGTTTTCGAGATTTGCAATTAAAGGTAAAAAAAAAATTTTTGGAAAATTCGGAGAAGCTAAAGGGTTTTGTTTTAATTTTTTTTCGTCAGCTGTCCTATAAACCCGTTTTTCATAAACGGATTTTAAAGTATTCACTTTAAAAACACCCGGCCGTGTTTCCCGACAAAAAGCCACACCCCACTTTTTTTTTTTTTTTCTAGAGTGAAAAAATTTTAAAAAACAAAAAAACATACTGTAAAAAAAACCGTCAATTTCTTTATTTAATTCATTTCTAATAAATTCGTTAGTTTTAGAAACATCGAATTGGGACCATGGGGTTTTCCTCTTAAAGGGAAAATAGGGAAAAACCAAAAAAACTTGAGTTTTAAAGCACCAATAAAAACAAAAAAAGTGTAAAAATACTCAAGGGAGACAATAATTGCATGAAAACAAAGGGGTTTTTTTTTTGTACCAAAGTTAAAAAAAAACTCTTTTGGGATAAGGGTTTTTAAAATGTATATTGAAAAAAAAGCCAAAAGGGAAAGCATGTCTAGCAAGAAAAGGGGCAATACAAAGGTTTTATTTTGAAATTAAAAACAAAAATTTTGTCCGGGCGAAAAAAAATATTTAAAGGAATGTTTAGGGCCGTCAGCTGAAAGGGGGGATGTTACCCGCATACAAACATTTAGGCCCACAATTAAAAAGCTTAAATTTTATTTCCTTCCCAAATCAAAGGGTGGATGTAATCCCCCTTTTACAGAATGGGTTCAATTCACCAACCAGGCGGCGTCATAGCGAACAAAATCTTGCAAAAATTAAACGCCCCCAACCACGAAGGTGAAAACCCCCAAGGGGGGCGTACAGTAATGATAAGAAAAAAAATTTTGTTTTCGTCTAACCAAGGCACTAAATAATTTAAAGGGCAAAGTTTACAACGTTTTATTATAAACAAAAATTTTTAAAACTGAAACCCAAATAAAAAAAAAAATGCCTTGAAACTGCCCTGATTTAAAAAGCGTTTTGGGTTTTTATTTTGGGTGGGGATAAATTTTTAAACTTTTTCATAAATTTAAAAACATATTTTGAAAACTTTTTAATTTAAATTTTTAAAATTTCTATCAAAACCGATTTCGTATTTACAAAATAATAAAAAAAATAATAAATTTTAAAAAATAAAGGGGTATTATAAAAAAAAAAATTTTTTTTTTGTGAATAATACCCCTGTCCAAAAATTATTTGATATCAAAGCTATTTATTCCCAAAAATTTTTTTCAAAATCAACTTTGGTCAACGTAGGGGAATTTTAAAAAAACAATGATAATTTTTTTTTTAAAAATTTTAAAAAAACTGTCAAAAGGGCAATTTTCAAACCTTTTCGAGAGGGTATTTGATTTTTTTAAAAAATAGCCCTTAACATCCAAGACATATTTAAAAAGTACTTTGTGCTGAAGTTAAATAATTAAAAAAAAAATCCACTATTTAGCAATTCAAATTTAAAGTTTTATTTTATAAAAATGAATTCCCTTAAAATTTCCAAAGTAGCAACAAAAAATTTTGTTTTTGTCCATTAAACTGTAAATGTCAGTATGACTAAAAATTTTTTCTACCCTCCAAAACTGAAGGAGGGCAAGTAGTCTAAAAACCCATCACTTTAAGGGACTTAAAAGAGTTTGATTCACATACTCACGAAGAATTCAAAAAAAATTTCAAATACCATCAAACAAAACAAATCAGCCACTAAACTTGGTGGGAAAAAAAGGGAAAAATTCCACTTTAAATTTACCTCTAATGATTTTTGATATATATTTTTTTTGTTAAAATAAAAAAAGGGGAAAACCCTTATTTTGGGGCGTTTATTTAGGAACTATAAATTAATTGCCACTTTTAAAAAAGTACGCCACCCATCCCTATCTTGAGTTAGTTGTATCCAATTCCCCCCAAATTACACCCTATTCCTATTTTGAGGTAGTTAAAATCCTTCACCTCATTACATATTATCCTATCTCGAGCTATTATTTCCATTTCACCTCATTCACATTACCCTTATCATGAGCTAATATATCTTTTACCATCTCTTTCAGGTCTATTCTAATGTAAATTCTCCCATCTGCGTCTTGGTCTTTTTAAATGGTCTTTTCCCCCTCAGGTCCACCAGTTAATTCCCTGACAGGGTTTTTTGATTCTCCCTTTGCGCTGCATGTCTGTCCACCGTAATCTACGAGATTTGACTATCCAGCAATGTCTTGTGATAAGTACAGGCCCACATAGCCATCATTATGTAACCCCCTTTCATCCCCAATAGCCAAACCCCTTTTTTTCCTTTTAATGTTACACTTTTCAAATTTTTTTTCCCCTTTTTTCTACTCTTTTTTAGTATAAATATGCGTTCAATCCGAACGGGTAGCTAGACGCTTTTTAAAAAAATTATCAAAAAATTTCCCTTTTGTTCAAAAATAATGTGCATGTCACTCAAGTAAAATGACATCTAAAAACCCGTAATCTGCAAAAAAATACTAAACTGAAGGAAAGGAATCCAAAGAAGAAAATTTAAAACTGATATATTCTGCAATAATAAAATTTGGGGCCCTACTTATTTTAAAGGGCGAATATTCCCAATAAAAAACACCATGCTTCGAAAATCATTCTGCAAATGGCGGAAAGCGAAGGCGTGGCATTTTTTAACAGACATCTGAACCCTTGAAACTCGATGTTGACAAAGGGACCTGATTGCTTTGGGTTTCAATGCCTCGATCAACAGCACGGGCTGCCCTATCGGATTTCCCTTTGGGCCAACTTTTTCCCCACTTTCCCCACCTCCCCCTTTACTTCCTTTTCCCCATTACATTCCCAACCTCGGGCCCGACACAGATTTATCTGATTACCAAACCCTTCCTTCACCTCTGACAAGAAAATCTTGTGAATGTGGGGAATGCCAGGCCTCCAACCCTGGTTTGGATCCCACGTTAAACGTAGGTCCTTCATTTCATCTCACAATCACCCAAACCCTTACACATTAGCGAAGTGCGTATAACCCCAACGGGTAGTAAGACCGGTGCTAATAAAAAAAACTACATAATAATAATAATAATAATAAAATAAAAAAAATAAATAATACATTCCCATATTTGGTCCTGTTTGGAGTCAGAAAAAACGTATAACGGGTGACCCTAGGTTAATTTGACTGTAGTTTTATCCCTATTATTTTTCCTTTGAAGGGGGAACCTCTGCTCCACACCTGAAGAATAAAATGGGGGCCTTTAAAGTTTGGGGGCTTTGGGGCTCACCACCTCGGCGCCGAGGGGAAACTCGTCGACGTACAAAGTATTCGACAAATAAAAAAAGTCTTTCAGTCTTGTTGTAGTAAGTAGAAAGCAAAAATTTTGTTTCTTTTAGTCGAAGTGGCTAAAATTTTTTTTAAAATCCTTCAGACTTGTTGTAGTAGTTTGGAGAAATAATTGGTTTTTGTTAGTTGAAGCACTATTTTTTCTAAGTCCTTTTAACTCCCTTATATTTGTCAGAATAACTAAATTTTTGGGTTTTTTGTCAATCTGAAATTTTAATTTTTTTAGTCAAAAAGCCTACTATATATTTTCCCCATGTCCATATGCCATTGCTTTAAAAACAGGGGGTTTGAGATCTATATGTAAAAAGACCTTGCTTTTTAAAGGGTTTTTCGTCTCCATAAGTTTATTATTCCGGTTTAAGTCCTTATGACTTTACAATATCCCATGACACCGTTGGGCTCCCTCTCACTTTGGTCGAATTTTTGTATGGCAAAAAGCAGGTTGTCTAACGCCTTTATTTGAGGACCTAGTTAGGTCAGTATCTCACAGCATTCTTGTTGGCACCCCTTTTTCTGTGTTACTATTTTGGGTGCGCAAAGTGCAGAACACGGCTAGTGTTGTATAGTGGCCCGCACAGATAGTATTTTCATTTGCCCCTTGTTGGCACCTCATTTGTCCAAGTATTTAAATTTAATGTGTACTAGATTTGATGTATACCTCAGGGTGTGGGTAATGGTATAAATGTACTATGGTGCTCTGGGAGTACCCACTGGGAAAGGACAGGCCATAGTACAATTTTGTGTTGACACTTGATTGTTAGCCATCTGCTAATGTAATTCACAGACCGTCCTCTTACCATTTATTATTTAGTGTGTCTATGGAACCTTTCTTAATTTCAAATCAAGCTTGTTAGCTTGGCAACATTTAGCTTAGTAACTCTAAACTATAGGGTTTGCAGTTATATTTTTATTATAATTAATTCACCATGTTTTCTGTTTAGACCCTTCTGGTGGTAGTCTGGCGCTAGCCCAGCTGTTTTGGAATCCAATACTCTCTATCAACTTAACTTCCATTTGACTGTTACCGTGTCGTCTTGGACACGTATTCTCACGTGCTAAGGGAAGTTCCTATATTTTTGGAGTTATTAAATCCTGTCATATTTGTCAGTTTAAAACTTAATGTTTTCCTTTATACTTATAAGATTACATGTTTTTTCCCCAACTAATTTAACGGACATGTATTACTGTTTATTATTCTTAGGTCCTTCAATCAATTGTAACCCTATATCAGCTTTTTTATGTTTTTTTTATAATAAATATATTATTGTTACCTATTTATTTATCTTACTCTTATGAAATATTTCCCAGTCTCTACTTTGTTATACATTTACTTTTGTAATAGTTATCGTTACCTCCTCTACATATTAGAGTGAAGGGAAGTGAACGTTACAATCTTCGCCACAATCTGCTAGCATAACTCGCGATTAACATTTTTTTCCACGCTTTATTTTTTATACTTGACATTTTTTTCAAGCGCCACCCAAGTAATACTCTTAAACATTTTTTTTTTACTACAGTGTATCAAGCGAACCGTGAATGTTATTACGAATGAAACTATAAGCCTCACTTGAAATTACGCTTATCTACAATTTAGAGTAGAATTGGAAACGTGCTCTCAAGACGCGTTATTTATTAAATCAGCACATAAAATTTGTATTCACATGAATCAGTATTCCGTTATACAGAGGCATGAACGATTTATTACAGCGGAAAGTAACCCCAATGCCAGGGGTAGGGAACTTATTGGCATTTGAAGGCCGCATGTCACTTCTCGGTATAAGGCCACACACTTCATGTACATTCCATATACTCAGAACGGTAGCAGTCCCTCCTTGACAAAGTACACTATGGCCCTATATTATAAGTTATACCATTGAGGAATAATGCAAGGTAAGCTTTCTACCTCTATTTACCTTTATGTTATCAGTCTTACCTTGACTTCCATTCATAGTTAACAAAGTGTACAATGACCAACTGTAATGAATGAACGTATGACCAACTGTGATGACTGAACGATGACCAGCTGTAATGACCAACTGTAATGAATGAACAATGACCAACTGTGATGCATGAACGATGACCAAAATGTGATGACTGTCCGATGACCAGCTGTAATGACCAACTCTAATGAATGAACGATGACCAACTGTGATGAATGAACACTGACCAACTGTAATGAATGAACGATGACCAAATGTGATGACTGTCCGATGACCAGCTGTAATGACCAACTCTAATGAATGAACGATGACCAACTGTAATGAAATGAACGATGACCAGCTGTAATGACCAACTGTAATGAATGAACAATGACCAACTGTGATGAATGAACGATGACCAACTGTAATGAATGAACAATGACCAACTGTGATGAATGAACGATTACCAACTGTAATGAATGAACGATTACCAAATGTGATGACTGTCCGATGTCCAGCTGTAATGACCAACTGTAATGACTGGATGATGACTGTACAGTGACCAGATGTAATGACTGAATGATGACCAAATGTGATGACTGTACGATAGCCAGCTGTAATGACCAACTTTAATGACTGAACGATGACCAAATGTGATGAATGTAATGAAGAACTTTAAAGAATGCGAGATGACCAACTGTGACTGTAAGATGACCAGCTGTAATTATTGAATGGTGACCAACTGTGATGACTGAACGATGACCTAATGCAACGAATTAACGATTACCGATTATAAGTAGTAAATAAAATAATGACCGATAGTAATGATTAAACGAGAAGACCGACTGTAATGAGTGAACCATGACCTACTGTACTGTATTGACAGAACCATGATCGACTGTAATGGGCGATCTTGCTTTAACCGACATCTGGCACTTTTCCACCATTTCTTAAGTTTTATTTTATCCGGACTAGGTGAAAAAAAGCACACCCAATCTTTTTCTCTTGGTTTCCTCCTCCATTGACGTAATGTTTCGCAGAGCGTTGAAGCTGAACGAAACGAAATTATTGTACCGTATCTTCTATAGCGACATTAACGATAAAACTGTCCAAATTAATTCTGGGCGAGTTGAACACGGAGGTGTTTCTAAACTAAAATCTGCGTGGAGGTGTATCAAATTAATATCGTTCCCTTACTCAAAAATATTAGTTTGAGATTTTTTTTTTTCTTTTTGTATATTTTGATAAGCTCAGTAACCAAATGACAATTTACCCAGAATGTTACCTATTTATGTTCCTAATATTCTCAAGGTGGATAAAGGATATTTTTTTTCCCTGTTTAAACTAATAAAATTAATAGATTTTCAAAGATTATTTCTTGATCCATACGAAAAATGGTTATTTATTTGAATTTGAATAAATACTATATTCATTGTAAATTATATTTTGAATGTAGTGTTGATTTGTTTTCTGCTTACTTACTCGACAATCTAATTCAAATCCAAACAGTAATTATTATAGAATAGAATAAATCTTAAATCCAAATATAAATTATAGTTTTGTTGTTGTTTGTATTACATTAGTATTTTTCTTAAACATTTTGTTTAGTTGCATATTGCAATTAATTGCTCTACATTAGCTATTAAAATTATTAATACAAAAGAAAGCACTTATGTAATGAAGTAATTTAACATGTTTTACTTATAATGTATGAACTAATAATATATAAATATTATACAAAATATGTTTATATCATTTGTATGTATAAAGATTTGAAAAATGGATTCATTTGAATTATAATTAAAAGCAAACAAAAAATAAACTATATAAGATTTGTATGAAAACATTAAAATTGATAAACAAAATTAAATGATTTACAAGAAATATATAAAAAGTTTATTTTAATCCATTAGAGTGATATTAAATGTGTATAACCCGGAACTGTAGTAGGAAACATATAGATAACATGTTTCTGGTTTGTTTATTTGTTTATTTAATACGAAGGGTATCTAATTGATAAAATTGATGTCTGACTTGAATGGAATTCAATATTAAATGGTAGCACAAAGGATACTTTTTTTTTCTCTCTGTCACACGCATATGGTTTTCTATCCTCCTCTTCCGCATATTTCAGTGGTTTTATTCTAAATTTTCCCTCCTACTTCTGTTCTCTTGGTTTATCTCACGGCTTATTGTTTCCGGCATTGGAGCGTGCTATAAAAAAAAAACCTCGGACGTGGGCGAGACGCCCTTTCTACAAAACACGACGTGAAGTGATTGAAGAGGCCACGTTAAACCATCCGAAAGCCGGGAGAGGATATCATCGTCAATCTCTCACCGAACAGTGCACTTCCTGCGAGTTGTGCCTCATTTGCTTCCCTTCACGCTCTCTCTCTCTCTCTCTTCTCTCACACACACACACACCATGCGTGAGAACTCTTCCAGTTCTCGCATGTCCGTGTGTCCTGACGTCTTTCCCACGAGTATTCCTGGAACACGATCTACCGGATCCAACAACAGCGCATTATGAAGGAAGAAACTTAAAAGAGGGCTGGCTGTATGTTAGGAAACAGACGCATCGCAGATGTTTAGAAATCCCACATTATTTAAGAAGTTGTTCGATATTTTTTAAATATCGTTTCCAACAAAATGTAGCGAAAGCTACCAACAGGTTGTAACAGTTAAAAAGTTTAAATTTCAAAGACGCTTTATCCAAACAATGTGTGTGAAAGAAGATAACTAAGCATGTTTTAGGAGTGAAGATTCACTACCTCCACTTTCACAAGACATTTCGGAACGACTGATTCGTGGTTTGGGAAATCTTATCATAAGCTTCGTATACAAAAGAATAAAGCTCTTGCAGAACGCCGAGCCATTTTTATTCGATTTCATTTATTTATCTCAAACGATACATCATCGTATACATTATGTGTTTTTGAGGAATCTAGTTCTAAATTAAACTAATGAATCTGGTTTGACACTTGAGTTTAGTATACTAAATTAAGAGTCATGGATTCAATTTCCGCCATATACTAAAAAGTTATCATAAGAAGCAACTAGTTTTCCTGACAAACTTTTGTTGAAAATGAACCACTAGTGGTGAAACGGTCCATTAAATTAGGGTCACATTCATAGGAATAGCCTATGCTGTTTCGTGATAGAAATAATCTCGAAAAGGGTCGTTCCTATAATTGTGATTTACCTTTTAAGAACGTTGTTTGATTCACTCTCACAGACCTGTGGGTCGAACGTGCTGCTACCAGTTCTGAATGCTAACACTACATGGCCAGTGCACATTCATAGGACCATTCTCCCACGGAGATACTCAACTGTGATCGGACTGGTTAGTTTATTGAAGTCATTAACGGATCATAACTTGTTGTTGATTATATTTCACACACAGTGTTATGCAAAAAGGCGGAATTTTCAGTCAGTTTTTATACAATCTTAGCTTGCAAGCATCTTCTTCGGTCTTCTAAAATATTTAATATTTATTAATAAATTGTTTAGTGACTCGAGTGTCCGGGAGGACTGGTTTTCTATTGTTATTACAGATATAAGAGACGTAAACAAATAAGATTTTGAATTCATCCAAACAATGAAAAAAATATAAATTGCAGACTATTAATTCCAGTTAATTTTCATTTTCATTTATTATAGTGCTGGCTAAAAGTCGTGAGACCTATAACAGGACAGCATAATAACGTATAATAACAAAATAAAATAAACAATAATAGCTAAATAATGATATATACTGATGATTAACTACAAAAATAGGACATAATTATTAATGCTGTGATAGATAAATAACTTGAGAGTAGTAAAAGAATAAGTTAATAATAAAGAAATAATAATAAATAATAATAATCGACTTTTCGTCACTACAAGGGACTGCAACAAACTGATAAAACAATTTTAAAGCGTTGTACAGAATGTCAAAAGAAATCAACCTTGAATAGTAAGTTAGATGTTCAATAATTTTTCGCTTATGAGTGAGTTTGTAACTGGAGTAGCCTGGCAGCTAGCACGTTGAGTCTCAAGTGAATAATCATGGACGCGTCGTAAAACGGTTAGCAAACAGTATCCCCTTGAGCAGACCGCTATTCAATAATTATTTACTTAGGAAGAACATAGACAGTTTACTAAAGCTAATAAAACCATTTTAATATAGCCCTACATCAAGTCTTGTCATATGCAGTTGTCACTTTTGATAGATAATTGTCAATACCTATAAAATAACACAAATAATATAAATGACATGTTTTCACTGTTGGCCACAAATAATAGGTTTAAAGTTTTTCTACTGTTCTTCCAACCAAAACCAGGGTATACATTAACGATGATGCTCAAGCTTCTGGTTGGTAATTAAAGTTTTATTCGCGTCACTTTTGAATCTTACTTGAATAGTTCTGTGGGCGAAAGGCCTTAGTATGAATCCATCTTTAGAGTGCATAGTACGGACATCGGTGGTCACATGACATTACTTTCGAACTAAACCGGATTTCTAGTGACAGGGACATCGGGTATGAATTCCGCTCTGGTGCATTGAGATAAATTTTCCTAAATGGTGTCCCACTCTCCTTTCACACAAATGCGGGTACATCCTCATTCCTAAATTATTACCTTCGTCAACGCAACTCCACTAGCGTTAATAAATATACGGATAACCCGATAACCTCCTTTTTTTTTTCTCCTCCCTCAAAAGTGTCAAGTTAATGAAAGTGGAAACACCTTTGCTTGTACGAACACCACAGTTTCAAACAAAAGACATTCTACTAGCGTCGGTGCAATAAACCTTTGCTTGTACGAACACCACAAGTTTCAAACAAAAGACATTCTACTAGCGTCGGGTGCAATAAGCTTCGTGTCAGTTTCCCTGTAAAATAGAATCAACTTGCCTTCTGAACCAAAATGGAGGGAATGCTCGCTGAGCAAGGCGCGGGGAAGTTATGATTACTCTCACATAACCGATTCGGTAGAAATTAAGGGAGGTTTTGTTTTTCGTCAGACTCTCAGACACAGTTGCAAAGTCTCAGGAGAATCACTTTGGAGAGACGCTAGAGCCGGATTTAGTTAGCTATATTTAAATTAGCATTTTAAGCCGGTGGTGTCACAGAGCTATAAAATGGCGGTGTCACAATTATTCGGTTTCAGAAAGTAGACTATAAACCTTTTATTTTAACTAAGCACGTCGCTCTAGGCGCCTAACATAATTCTGACAAGGCTTCTGGCATTAGATATTGTGTAGCAGGCGAAGAATAACAATCTTCTGAGAAGCTTTGGTTGATATCTCAGAAGGGCCTAAAATATAATAGTCTCCGTGATATGAATTAGATATGCCTTAATCCCCATTATAAAAGTTGTTGGTTCGAATACCGGTGTGGGCCAGCCCACCCCCACCAGGCAGCACTAGCAAGTAATTTTTATTATTTATTGCCATTAATGGTTTTATAGAATAAATAACATACGTATGCATTTGTTTGGAATGATGTTAACTATAATTTTTTTTTAAAAAGTATATAATCATAAAGTTATAATTTAAAGAAAATACTGTAATTAAAATATTTTTTTAAATGCGCTCGAAACTGTGAAACACAATTTAATTGTATTAGTATAGTTTTCCGGATGTAAGTGTATAGGGATTTTGTATTACTTTTGGTTCAAACACCCTGTATATAAGAATAAGGAAGGTTGAATTTATTAAATTAACGTGGAAGTAAATATTGTAAAATCATTTAGGAAAAGGTACCCTCAGTTAACCAGTATGGTATTCGAACCTCACCGACACCAGGAACCAGACCGATGCGGGAAACTTCTGAATATAAATAAAGTCGTGAAAGTAGAGAAGGCTCAAATGAATACAAAAGATGATTTGTTTACAAATATTTTGTGCGCCATAAAAAATAAATTAACTCGTTCCCCCCAAAAAAAGACAAACAATGTAGAATGAGATATTCGTTTATTTCAACGTCTTCTGTGCATGATTTATGAGGCACTCTCCTTGCAAAAAACATCTGCATTGAATTACTAAGATGTAATTTACATATACACTTTACGTCAAAAATGTTTATATAGTACAATTCTATTTTTTAAATTGAGTTAACATCAGTATAATTAGTTTACTATTCTATGCGGGTTTTTTTTACAAGCTGTTGAGTTACACAAAACATAATTAAGCAATCGTGAAAGCATAGTAATGATTTTTTTTAAAGTTGAGCTTCTACGTCAAATAAGTTTTGTTTAGACCATGGGTGGAAAACTTGCGCTTCTTTAATTAAATGCAACCCCTTATATTTATAAATATTGTTTGTTCACAATAACTTAAATCACTTTGTATCTTCTGCGAAAGCAAGGGACCGCGTGAATTATTGTTCCACGATTTTGCGCATTGTTTAGTGTATCGAAGACACAAATGTGAGTACCGTAGCACTTCTAGCTTTTTGTTGTTCGTGCGTGATGGTGCCGCGACAGTTGGAACAAGTCCCGGGGCAGTTTCTCGGTGATTACCCAAGATACGACCTCACCGCCCTCCCACGAGAGTACGAGTGATTGGGATCAGTCTGATAAACCCAGAGAGGCGAGAGTTAACTCTTCCTACCCTACCAGTCACTCACTGGTTGGACCGGCACCGGTGGACACGGGTGGTAACCGGAACTTCGTCCTGCTCACTAGCCCAACCTCCCGGTCTTCCCGCTTTCCCTTGGGTATAGGGAGAGAGTGTGAGATGCACCACTGCGCGTGGAGAAGTAAGCTCTCCACTACTATGCGTAAATTGTACAGGCGCCCATGATCTAGCACATGCACTCTAAAACAGATCACCGCATGCCCGTACGAGACCCAGGCCCCCTCAGGTTTTAAACCCCTACCCCACAAAAACCAACCCAACCAGACCATCCCTGATACTATTTATAGCGGGAAATTTGTCAAACGGGAGCTATAAGTCCGCGGGATGTCAACACCCCTGTAGACACCGACTTTCTGGCACCGTAGAAGTTAGGGGCGTGGGTGGAGAGAGGAGATGGTGAGTTGAAAGGGAGAGTGTTGAGGCGGAAGGAGGAAACACCGCTGAACAATTAATTTGTGTTAGTTCACGTTTGATGAAATGAAAATCCGTAGCGCAACTTCCTTCGGAGGTGAAGTGAAGGTGTAGGGCCATTGACGATTAGACATGTAAACGACTCCTCAAAAGCCTTTTCAGAAACCTTTAAAACTCTTTCACTTAAATCATACGAATTAAATGTGGAAAGTAACGGGAAGCCATTGCACTTTCAGAATGTCTCTATTACACGCGCTTCTCTCAGATAGTGTGGACGGGCGGTACTAAAACAACCGACGGAACTTTCTGCGTGCGCTGCT
>JBCFYV010002072.1:0-42406 GCA_039000515.1 Timema cristinae
ATTAGAAAAATTCAAAACTCGCCTTAAAAACTTCCCCACATTACTTTGTATTATAAGTAAAGTCCTATTTATCATGCGTAACATAAGTGAAGTTATTTTAATATTTAGTAAATTAAATGAATATTCATCGATGACGGTAAATAACAATAAATATACGTAAAGCCAAAAGGAATTTTAGAAAATTACATAATATTTATTTTTAAGCCGAAAAAGAATTTCTCCTTACATTATATGAGTCTGCCTTTGAAGCCTAAGCTTCGTCAATGTCCGAGCCTAATCCAAGAGTGGCTGCTATCTGGTGAACAGTCTCTTATATGGCGCAACTATCGAACACTCGAGACGGAATTACACCAAGGAGGGGATCACAGATTATAAACACATGGAAAGGGGGAGATGCGTGGTACTAGGTGCGTTGAGAACATTCTATCAAGGCCTAGGCTCTTCCATGCTGTTCTCGGCGTCCATGTTCTTGAGACAAGTGGTGGTGCGTAGCGGCAAAATGCAGCACTAGGATCATCGCTCTTAGATGTTGCACTGTTGTTATCGTGTGTGGACGTCCTTTTCCGCTCGCTCGTCCGGTCGGTGAAATTGGGTAAGTGCTGTTCTTGTTGACTCTCCCTTTTTTAGACGCCTTGTAGCAATAATTGCTACAGTCCTTTAGTATTCTCATAATGTCAATGTATAAAGGTTGAAGGAGAAGTCGTCTCTTCTCTCACTCGTCCTTTAGTATTCTCATAGTGTCAATGTCTAAAGCTTGACGGTGAAGTCGTCTCTTCTCGCACTCGTCCCGTAGGATTCTCATAGTGTCAATGTATAAAGGTTGACGTGAAGTCGTCTCTTCTCCCAATCGTCCTTTAGGATTCTCATAATGTCAATGTATAAAGGTTGAAGGAGAAGTCGTCTCTTCTCGTACTCGTCCTTAGTATTCTCATAATGTCAATGTATAAAGGTTGAAGGAGAAGTCGTCTCTTCTCGTACTCGTCTTTAGGATTCTCATAGTGTCAATGTATAAAGGTTGAAGGAGAAGTCGTCTCTTCTCGTACTCGTCTTTAGGATTCTCATAATGTCAATGTATAAAGGTTGACGGTGAAGTCGTCTCTTCTCTCACTCGTCCTTTAGTATTCTCATAATGTCAATGTATAAAGGTTGAAGGAGAAGTCGTCTCTTCTCTCACTCGTCCTTTAGGATTCTCATAATGTCAATGTATAAAGGTTGACGGTGAAGTCGTCTCTTCTCCCAATCGTCCTTTAGTATTCTCATAGTGTCATTGTATAAAGGTTGAAGGTGAAGTCGTCTCTTCTCCCACTCGTCCTTTAGTATTCTCATAGTGTCAATGTATAAAGGTTGACGTGAAGTCGTCTCTTCTCTCACTCGTCCTTTAGTATTCTCATAATGTCAATGTATAAAGGTTGAAGGAGAAGTCGTCTCTTCTCGTACTCGTCTTTAGGATTCTCATAGTGTCAATGTATAAAGGTTGACGGTGAAGTCGTCTCTTCTCTCACTCGTCCTTTAGTATTCTCATAATGTCAATGTATAAAGGTTGAAGGTGAAGTCGTCTCTTCTCGCACTCGTCCTTTAGGATTCTCATAGTGTCAATGTATAAAGGTTGACGGTGAAGTCGTCTCTTCTCTCACTCGTCCTTTAGTATTCTCATAATGTCAATGTATAAAGGTTGACGGTGAAGTAGTCTCTTCTCCCACTCGTCCTTTAGTATTCTCATAATGTCAATGTATAAATGTTGACGGTGAAGTCGTCTCTTCTCGCACTCGTCCTGTAGGATTCTCATAGTGTCAATATAGCACTGTTTTCTCTTTTCTTTAAGTAGGTAAAATCCAAAGGTATGTATTACCCTTTGAAACACCCGTGTACAGTTAAAAGCTAAGAAAATGTTTCCGTGCGTATTCAAAGGTTCCTTCCACTAACACAATTTCATTCTGACACAAATACTAAGATTTTAGACACAATAAAATATCACAAACAAAAAGATTTCGTGTAGAGTATTATATATTTCAATTTAATCTAAGGCAAATTGAGTTTCGTCGGAAGATTTAGGCCATTTTGCTAGTTAATGTTATTCCTTGCGGGTCAATGTTTTTATAGTTTTTTCTCTGTCTGTACCTCTTTGTGGATCAACTTTAAAGGTCTTACTTTAATCGCCTCATGTTTCCTCTTAACTGCGTTGCTGATGGATTTTCTGTTCAACTCTTGATCTAGTAGTGGTTCGTGGTTGTGTTGGTCTTCCAATCCGCGAGGAAATATTTCCACCATCAAGTGTGAATATTTTGGCCTTACATTCCTTTTTAGTGCAAGTTTGGCAAATCCATAAAAAGTTCAAAATAAAGCACATAACAAAAGTGATGCAAATTTGTGAATAATGCTATTCAGCTGAGAAATCGATGCACCATGGTAACGTGACAACGTGACAATCACTACCAAACGAACGTTTTCAACCCTCACTGTTAAGGCTGTGCAAGAGTGAAAATATTTTATTTTATTTTCTTATTTTTATGGTTGTGAGCCTTTTTAATAGAATAAAAATATTAAAATAAGTAATAATAGAGCAAAATTGTTATGTATTTTTGCTTAAATAGTTATAATGCTTAATTTAACTTAATAATACTAATTAGTGACCAAGATTTAAGAAATACAAAGTAAAAGCCTTAATTTTTTTGTGGATGTACGGATAGTATAGCTCTATATGGTAAACATATTTTAGGCGCGGTCTGTACCATATTTCCCAAGATATTAATTTTTATTTAATAAATAATGAAACTTAATCGGCGGCAGACTTTCTTATTCTTTTACAAATAAATTTCCTATTAGAAAACTACTTTGTATTTTGGAATTAAATTTAGCTCTCCTTATTTAGCAATAAATACTGATTCATTTGACATTTTTAATACAATCGTTACTATCATATTTTAAAAACTGGATAAGAAATTGCCCGAAATTATGTGATTTTCACAGAAATAAATACAGCCAAACCGGGCCGTACCGTTGAGAAACCAAACACAGGTAGAAGTGACTGCTTGTGTTTGATTGACAGAGGGGGGCGGGCGTGCGGGAGATATGAGGGGATGAAGATCATTAGCAAACTTTTCAAAACCAGCTGAGAAAAGTATTGTGGTACAAAACCATACCAAGAGTAATATTATGATATTTTAGACTGTTTTCTCCTGTTAGCTATTTAATGTGTGAAAGCTGTACAGTCTATTGTTACCAGCATCCTTTGATATTGTTTATTTTTGTATTTTAGTTTGAGCGTAGGCTACCATTTAACTGGCATAAATATAATTATATTAATCAAGGCCGTAGCCAGCAAATAATTTCAGGGGGTGGCCCATCCCCCAATTGATGGAGGCTAGGACAAATTTAAGTATTAAACTCCTCCAGAAGCATTTTTTATGGTAACATAACACCATTAACTGCCGAAGGCTAGAAAATATAATTATTAAACACCTCTGGATGCTCTCTGAAGTGCTTTTTATGGTAACACAGCCCCCTAATTTGAACTTGTACATTAATTTTGGTATTGTTTAAACCCTAAATAAAGCAATATATAGTTCATAAAATTTCTCGACTATGGCCTTGACATTAATCAACTTTTATGTGAATTTTACTGTGTACAAAATGTCTAAGCCTCGTTCATTTCCAAGTAAAGTATGCAAAAGAAGAAAACGATCCAGAGATTTAAAGAGATGGAGAATCCAGAAAGAAGAATCATAATTATCCGGAAACAAAAGGTAACTGTAGTTTGAAAATATTACAACTAATATTTGTATTTTGTGTTTGTTAAAGTATATTTAGGCGTATTTTATTTGTTTATTTACTAAAAAAAATCTGCGAATATGCCAAAAGTGTGCCAAATATATTTATGTTGATAAATAAATTGTAAAAAAAAAAATTACAGTCTTGTACATGAAATGTGGCTGCGTTAAATTGTTTCCAAACGGAAATGATGGCAAGTTTTTGTAATCGAGTGTGTTGGCTACCTAAAGTTTAAAATAGTCCTTAGATATACACAAAATATAAGGTGTTGATTGTATTATAATATAATTTATAAGTTATGGGCTAGTGATTATAAGCCCTAATCAGTATGCGTGCGAGTAAATTACACGTTTTTCTGGTTTGTTAGTGAGTGGGAGGTCAAGGTTTGAATTCCGACATGGTGTAATCTACCAAAGCTTCTTTTAGTAACAGTTTCCCACAATTCCTCTACACAAACGCGGTATATTTATTCTCTATTCTACTTTACTCACTCTTACCCTATTATAATAACTAAATGCGAATAGCTTAGATGAATGGTAAGACGTTCTGTAATAAATAAATAACTATGTAAAATTTTTTGATGAAGATGACGAATTGGAGGATTTACCACCGAATGTGAAACATCCTTCACTCGTTGGTGAAATCACTATTTCAAAATATGAATATAGTAATGAAAATACCTTACCACCACTTTTCATAGAAAATAATGAAAGGTTGAAAGAATACAGTATTCTTCCACTACGGGTCACCGAATTATTGATGTAATGCCTTTTTCTAAACAGATAATTAGATTTAGATGAACACTCCAAATCATGTACGTTAGGTCACTCACTATAAACTAGAAAAGGGAAAAGGTAAATGGGCTTGAATTTACTCTGGTTTATTTTTGTGACAATTGTGATGGTAACTTACCTCAAAACAACTCGTAAAAATTAACTATTTGTTGGGAGAAAACGCATTGAACTCTAAATACAATTGAAAATATTTATGAAGCTAACCTATAGATTCTAGAAGCATCTAATTAAAATAAAGCCATATAAGGATAACTCAAAATAAATGAGAGAGGTATCCATTTTTTATCTGGGGGTGGGAAGCTCCAAATAGCTTTTTAGAGACATTCAACCATGCTTAAATGGTTTAGGCATTTATTTAGTTAAATCACAGGGATCCTTATTGACCACCACTCAAGTTAAGTAAATATTCCCTATTAGATTATTTAAACAACTTGTATATAAGGCAGGGACCTCGCAAAAACAAAACAGGAGATAACAAGATACTTAGCCTTGGCCAGTTTATTTAACAATATAACAAGATGTAAAATATAAAAAAATATAAATATATATATGACATAATGTATAGAATTTAAGCTTGGCGCATTCTTACTCGCTCTGGTCATCAAAACATAGATACTCCTGATTAACTAGTCAAAACAATATATCATGACAACTACTTAAAGTACTATACTTAGTTCTCCTAAACTAGCATACCCTACGTTTGTTAACCCACAGAATTCAATATATAAACATATTGAAAGTTACTTGAAATAAATTTCTAATCAAAACAATGTAGCATAACAAATATTTAAATTACTAAACTTAGTTTCCCAAAACCTACTTTGTTTAACCTGCGGAATTAGATATATAAACATATTGAAAGTAAATTGTCCTAAATTTCTAATCATAACATTATAACATGACAAATATCTAAGCAACTAACTTTTAGTTCTCCAAAACCTATTTTGGTTAACCTGCGAAATTAGATATATAAACATATTGAAAGTAAATTGTCCTAAATTTCTAATCAAAACATTAAAGTACAACAAGTATCCAAAGTACTACATTTAGTACTGCTAAACTGTTCACATACTGGAGAATCAATTTATAACCTACAGTCTACCATTTAACGATGCAATACCTCTAACTAGCTCGTCATCATTATGTCAACTTACATTGTTGGGAGTATTAGTTCCTCTAACGGCTAGTGGCATCAAAGAGTGATTTTTCCCATGTCAAACACTCGCCTTTATTCATTTGAATTCAGAGGGGAAAAAAGGGGGTTGGAATGAATAGCCATAATTCGATATCATATTGTCCAATCGGCGACTAGAAGACCTCATGGGCGCCTGCGCAGAACGCTATGAAGTCTTGGTCTTGGATAACAGGGGGTGGGGGGTGACGAGTACACGACAATTGAGAGCTAGCCAAGTTTATCAGATCGCGCACGCGCTTTATTCACTCCCATCTATCTTGATGATGAAACAACAGGTTGTTCTTCCAGGACGTTAGATAGAGTTTGTTTGTTGTGTGAGCGGATCGTACTGGTCGAAAAAGCTCGCCTTCGGCCTCGAATGTGTTCTCCGACAGGGCAGTAAAACAGGGTGAGTAGCCTGGGGAACTAAGTGGTGGCGGTGTAGTATGCGACCACGGTACAAATCCTCCGCCCCTACACGAGGCAGCCTCTTCCGCTCTCAGGAATTCGGGTGGTCCAAGCTTTTGACACAGCGATCCAAGTGACGTCTTCCTTGATCTCAGTATCAGCAGCTGGTCAACAACCGCTCTCCGTCAATCTGGCAAGTGCTCCACGCCTTTCAGCCTGTCCTCGCCACCCCAGCAACTGTGCTGTACCAAACCGAAGGCATTTCGAACTCTTCTGTTCTTTGGCTCGACGACAGGAATGAAGGAGGGATGAAGGATCCCACTGAACAAATAAACCAAAGCGAGTACCCAACGAACACCACCAGAATTTTATCTCCCCACTAGCCGTACACAACCTGATATAATATAAAGCATTACAATCGCAAGCAAAAATCTAACCTAGCATTCAATGTCACAATTAAAAAAAAAACAGTCATTATATAACCTGTAGTAAAGATTTCTCTAGTAATTTTACTTTGCTATAACACAGGGATTATACCAGATCATAATGTCTCCTGCGAGGGTATCATCCATTTATTGGAGTTAACATTGCTTCAACTAGGAGATTCCATCTTACAATCTTAAGTTTACAAAATCTGGTAATTATCTCTGTTGCTTAATCTGCGGGCTTTCCCGGAGATGATAAATAACTTACATACTAACACTTACACTTTTACAGCACGGATTCACACACATACTCATCCCTGGACCAGGGATGAGGACTCTTTGATGCCACAGGTTTTAATTTGAGATACGTGGGCCCGCCTGGTGATTGAAGGGTCACCAACATCACTAATCAGTACTGTTACAGGGTGAGGAAGCGCTCCACTCGCCATGGACCATTCCACTTCGGACTGAGTTTTGCTGAGATTTTGTCAATTGCGGAGCTCTGTGGATAACTTTTATTGAGGACCAGGTCTCCAATAGCAACCGAAACAGGGGCACGTCCAAGGTTATACCTATCAGCCACCTTTTTATGGGCCCTTTTTAAAGCTTCGAAGGCCTTTTGGCACCTATCCTTATGCGAGATCTTCTCATCCCCGCCCAGCAAGGGGTCCACATCCCATACCGTTAACAGAGGGTGGTTGAGTTCTCTACCCAGGAACACCGAAGCCGGAGAGGCATTGGTTGACTCATGAAACGCGGAATTAAATGCGACATTTAAGAACTCAATATCACGATCCCATCTAGCTTGATCAACCGAGTGGAAAATGGTTAAGGCCACCTTAAGATTCCTATTGAAACGCTCCACGTGGTTAGGGCAAGGATAGTGGGGGCTGGTAGTTATGTGTTTAATGCCCCATCCAAAGCACAAGTCTTTGAAGGTGGCAGACCTAAAACAGGGCCCATTATCGCTCACTAAACTTCGGGGGGCACCAAATATCGCCCAAACGTGTCTAGCAAGCGCGTTAGCAGTGGTCTTTGCTTTCATGTCCCTCAACGGTAAAATAATCACAAATTTAGAGAAAGCATCCAACACAATGAGTATACAAGTATTTCCTAAGGAGGATCGGGGCAGGGGGCCAACATAGTCGACGAACACCTTTTCCCACGGAAGTCGAGCCACATCGGCCGAATGAAGCCCAACTTTCGTGTTCTGCGCCGGTTTTGCCTTTTGGCAATCTTTACACTGCTCAACTTGCAGTTTCACATCTCTGTACATCCCTGGCCAAAAGAACTCCCTAGAAATTTTACGATAAGTTTTAAGTATACCCAGGTGACCACCAACAATAGAATGATGGAAATAACGCAACAACATTTTGCGTACCACAGTCGGGACAACAATCTTCCTTCCTTTCCCTTTCCCACTAGATATCACAAGAAGTCCTTTGTAAAGAGAATAAGGACCCACCTCCTCTCCCTTATTTATTTTATCTATTAGTTCCAAGCACCACGAGTCACTCCCTTGATGATCTCGAATCGAGATGAATGACTCCGGGATGGAATGAATTACATTAAAAGGCTGTACCATATTTTGGGTCTCAATCGGCTCCAGATCTTCCGCCATCCGAGATAGGGCATCAGCAGTCACGTTATCCCTTCCAGGAACGTGATGCGTGCTGAATTTGTATTTCGAAAGGCGTAGCACCCACCTCCCGATCTTTCCTAACTGCTTTGGGTGTCGCCACATCCATGACAACGCCATGTTGTCAGTGTATAGTTCGAATTCGCGCTGTTCTAGATAGTCAGAGAATTTCTCAACGCCCACAACACATGACAGACATTCTTTCTCGAAAGCACTATATTTCTGTTCTGCCTGAGACAAGGTTTGCTCGCAAAGGCCAGGGGACGAACACCGTCCGCAGTTCTCTGGGACAAAACCGCGCCAAGGGCGACAGAAGAAGCGTCGACATGAAGAAGGAATGGGCAAGTGAAATCGGGCATGTGCAAAACCTCGGGGCTGATCAGTTTGCTCTTGAGAGTTTTGAAAGCACGGGATTGTTCCTCTCCCCAGACAAATGAGACACCTTTTTTCTTTAAGTAATTTAAGGGGGCAGCAATTTCAGAGAAATGCGGGATAAAGCGTGCGTAGTAAGCGCACATGCCAACGAAACGCATCACACCCTTTATGTTTTTTGGTTGTGGGTAATCGACAATGGGTTTCACCCTTTCGGGGTCGACCAGCATATTCCCATTGGAAATAATATACCCAAGATACTTGATAGATTGCTTGGCCCACGTGACCTTGTCGGGGTTAACAGTCAAACCCGCCAGACGCAAACGGCTCAGTACAATGTCTAAATGTTCAAGATGTTCATCAAGAGAATTACTGTATACACAGATGTCATCAAGGTAATTAAAGACGAACTTATATTTTAAGTCTGAGAAGATGTGATCCAGAACACGGCTTAATGCCTGGCCACCGATACTAGCGCCCAACGGTACACGATTAAATTCGTATAATTGCCAAGGGGTAACAAACGCCGTGAACTTCTTTGACCGCTCTGTGAGAGCGCATTGTAAAAAACTGGCATTCAAGTCAATGAGACTATACACTTTAGCGCCCCCTAGATGTTGGAACGCACTCTCCACACTAGGCATGGGGTAGGGATCAAACTGGATTTTTTTATTTACCTTCCTATAGTCTACAATCAACCTGTGTCCTTGTCCTTTTCTCGGAATAATAAATGCCGGACTAGCGTACGGGGATTTAGATGGCCTAATCACCCCCTTCTGTTCTAAGTCCTCTATCAACTCGCGAAATATTTTCATTTTGGGTGGGTTACATGAATAGGGACCCGACCTAACCGGAATCTCGTCCGTGACTACAATATCATAGGGGAGTATGTCACATTTTCCCCAGACGGGTGTTATGACATCCGAGTACTTCTTAATCAAGGTATTAACGCGATCTTCATCGCTTCCTAAGTGACTACACCACATGGGCCTAGAACATAGACACAATGGCACTTTAATCTGAGAATTAAACCCAAACCTTAAATGTCCCAAGCCTAAGTCTAAGATACCTCTAGTATCCCACAAAAAGTCCATTCCTAATATGACGTCGCATACTAGTTTGTTTACAACATATAACTTTCTTTTCCAAGAAAAACGATTAATTTTGAGAGACGGATAAACAAATCTGTCAATAATAATGCTACTTCCATTCCCTAAAACAAATGTACGGGAGCACACTTATTTATTTGAACGTCACATTTGAGTTTATTACCCCGGATGCTACTCAGAAACTCAGCATTAATGAACGATGCGTTAGCGCCCGTGTCGACTAAAGCGGCACCGTGATTTGACCCAATACAAAATTCGACCATGAGGATAGGGTTCTCGAGTGGTTTATTAATATTAGTAAAGCGTCGTGTAACTTTACCACTCCTCAGGCTACACGTCACACGTTTCCCGCCGGACATTGGTACCGGAGGTGCCCTAATTGCTTACAACCAAAACATCTAACTCGAGATAGGTCGCGACTATTATTCCCTCCTCGATGTCCAGTAGGTTTGTTATTATAAGGTCTATTAATCATGGGGGGCGTCTGAGAATATGTAAGCTGACCAAAGCTGTTTTTTGACTTCTGGTTAAAAGGGGTTGATAAAGCGGAGGGTTTAGAAACTGTAATAGGGTGCTTCTCAAAATATTCCCGTTCACCCAAAAGTGATCCCTCAATTTTGGAAGCCAGAGAGTACAACTCTGAAAAGGAACACGGCAATTGGGAAAATACAAAATGTCTCCTAGTAAGAGGCGACACATTCTCTAGAATAATTTCTACGATTTGTCGCTCACTGAGTTTTAAATTGAGGATGCTCGCTGCTTCTGACACAGAAAGAATAAAAATCCTAAGAGATTCGTGTGGAAGTTGGAAACGGTACACGAATTCTGAACATAAACGTTCCCTCTCTCTCCTAGAAACTAGAGAGTCAAATATGTTATCCATAACAGTAACCCAGGGGGTCCCCTGACTTATCCCCTCGGAGATAAGGTGTGTTAAGAACCCTGAAGTTTTCCCCAGACATAACACTAATATTTCCGCGTCCTCAACCAGACGTAATTTATGGACTTTGTTTACTTCCAGCAGGAAAGCGAATAACGCGGAACTATTCTGTCCATCACACACAGGAATGCGATTCAACCAATCACTGACTACTTTGGACCGAGTCCTACTATCATGTGAACCGTCTGACCGAACAATAACATGGTTAGAGAGTGGGTTCTGCGAAGATAATGTGTTACCAACAGGATCTAATGGGGCCTGCCTCTCAACACTGGTCATAGGGACCTCTTATTCCTACCGACCACCTGACCGGGCACATCACTATTATCAACGTCAGAAAATAATGGATTTTTCTCACCCAACTCCCGAGACAGCATGGTCCTCAATTCACGAACAGTGGATTCGGGGTTAACGGCTATCCCTGGGCCCACGAGCTCCGCAATTAACGCCTCTCGGTTTAGCTTGTATACTTGAGATTTACAGCCAAGTATTTCAGAAGTGTCCATCGGTGTCCGATCCATGGCGTAGAACGAGGATTGTAACAAACAAACAACAATATGAGTGCAATGATCAAAAAGATATAAATATAAATATAAAACCCTGTGAAGCAGAGTGGCGCAGCTCAACCATGCTTAAATGGTTTAGGCATTTATTTAGTTAAATCACAGGGATCCTTATTGACCACCACTCAAGTTAAGTAAATATTCCCTATTAGATTATTTAAACAACTTGTATATAAGGCAGGGACCTCGCAAAAACAAAACAGGAGATAACAAGATACTTAGCCTTGGCCAGTTTATTTAACAATATAACAAGATGTAAAATATAAAAAAATATAAATATATATATGACATAATGTATAGAATTTAAGCTTGGCGCATTCTTACTCGCTCTGGTCATCAAAACATAGATACTCCTGATTAACTAGTCAAAACAATATATCATGACAACTACTTAAAGTACTATACTTAGTTCTCCTAAACTAGCATACCCTACGTTTGTTAACCCACAGAATTCAATATATAAACATATGAAAGTTACTTGAAATAAATTTCTAATCAAAACAATGTAGCATAACAAATATTTAAATTACTAAACTTAGTTTCCCAAAACCTACTTTGTTTAACCTGCGGAATTAGATATATAAACATATTGAAAGTAAATTGTCCTAAATTTCTAATCATAACATTATAACATGACAAATATCTAAGCAACTAACTTTAGTTCTCCAAAACCTATTTTGGTTAACCTGCGAAATTAGATATATAAACATATTGAAAGTAAATTGTCCTAAATTTCTAATCATAACATTATAACATGACAAATATCTAAGCAACTAACTTTAGTTCTCCAAAACCTATTTTGGTTAACCTGCGAAATTAGATATATAAACATATTGAAAGTAAATTGTCCTAAATTTCTAATCAAAACATTAAAGTACAACAAGTATCCAAAGTACTACATTTAGTACTGCTAAAACTGTTCACATACTGGAGAATCAATTTATAACCTACAGTCTACCATTTAACGATGCAATACCTCTAACTAGCTCGTCATCATTATGTCAACTTACATTGTTGGGAGTATTAGTTCCTCTAACGGCTAGTGGCATCAAAGAGTGATTTTTCCCATGTCAAACACTCGCCTTTATTCATTGAATTCAGAGGGGAAAAAAGGGGGTTGGAATGAATAGCCATAATTCGATATCATATTGTCCAATCGGCGACTAGAAGACCTCATGGGCGCCTGCGCAGAACGCTATGAAGTCTTGGTCTTGGATAACAGGGGGTGGGGGGTGACGAGTACACGACAATTGAGAGCTAGCCAAGTTTATCAGATCGCGCACGCGCTTTATTCACTCCCATCTATCTTGATGATGAAACAACAGGTTGTTCTTCCAGGACGTTAGATAGAGTTTGTTTGTTGTGTGAGCGGATCGTACTGGTCGAAAAAGCTCGCCTTTGGCCTCGAATGTGCTCTCCGACAGGGCAGTAAAACAGGGTGAGTAGCCAGGCGAACTAAGTGGTGGCGGTGTAGTATGCGACCACGGTACAACATCTTTTTTTTTTAATCCGACGATGATATGGGAGGGAGCTTGGTAAAATCCTAGTGGCCCCCCTGATGGAAATGTCTAGGCACACCACTGGTTTAACGAAAGGGTAAATTTGATGGACCAAGATAGAATGGAACAGGCATAATGTAGTAGGTGTCTAGATTAGTAATTATTTAAAAAAAAAATACTAACATACAATAAATGTGTTTCAAAGAGTAAAAGCTAAAGCGTCTTAGTTCAAGTGTTTGTATCCAAGGTTACGAAGCATAGTATAAACTTTGTCATATTAAAATGTTTAGTTTATAAACTAGGAAGTATCGAGTCTACTACCTCACCAATCAAGTGCTGTTGTTAGAGAGTGGTGATACATTGTTAGCTACACATGCATTGCTAACAAACCAGACAGTCCTCAATAAGGATTGTTGGTGTTAGAGAGAGGGGATACAATTTAGCTACACATGAATTGACAGACAGCCCTCAGTGAGCAGTTTTCTTGTTGCTGAGTAGTGTCCAAACACATACCAGGGTAGTCACTCTTTTACTTACTAATATCAAGATAAAAGTATTGTAATCTTGAAATAAAATTTATTTCAAGATATTGATGAATTTTTACTCTTTTTATAAACTCGAACTCAAAAAACTAGTTTTAACAATTCTGTTTGTCCCCATGTCTATCTGTCAACCTGTCCTTGGCCACGGATCGGATACGGTTTGATTGATTTTTTCAAACTTGATATCTAGAAGTTATAGGGCAATATCTCAACACGTTTATTTTATTTTGACCCTAGCCTTCAAATTAAGGATAGTTTACAAATGAGAGATTTTTAATGCAATTTTTTTTTCAAAACTGGATCTAAAGATTCTGATTAAAATGCAAACCTAGGGAGTAATTGATCTCACAAATAACAACGTAGAGGCTATTTGGTTTTTGGTCAGTAAAATTTTGAAGTGTGATGAGTGATTTTTCAAAAACTTGAAATATTTTAAAAAGAGAGTCGGTGACTCAGTTCCAAATTGGTATCTTGGGAATGTCTGTCATGACAAATAACATTTTATAAGTTTACTTGTTTTTTTTAATACATTGTCATTTGTGGGTAGTTTATCGATGAGTGCTTTTTCAAAAACTTGGGGAAAAAAATGGCTTTGACGATTTGCCTCTAAATAGGTATCTTGAACTTGTTTGAGATTAAAACAACACACTGCTGCTGGCAACAGATATATTTAGCTTATATCAAGTAATATTTTGTCAATAAGTGATTTAACAATGTTACTTATAATTAATTGCGAGGTCTATATCCAAAGAAATATTTTGTTAGGACGTGAATTAAGTATGTTACTTGTAATGAATTGTGAGAGATAGAGCTAAAGTAATATTTTGTCAGTAGGTGATATGAGTGTTATTTGTAGTTAATTGTGAGGGATATACCACAAATAATATTTTAAGGGTGGCCACTCACCAGTAAAATTGGGAAAAATCCCGGGAAATGTTCTTGAAAATTTGCCATCATTTAAGAATTTAAAGGCGAGGACCACTATAAATAGTTTTTTGGGCATACACATATAAACATTTGCCATGGGGAAAATCACTTTAAATATATTCTGGAAAAATTAAATAAAAAATATTATAGGTAAGGAAAACTATAATTAGCGTTTAGGGCTATCCAAATTTCAAAACAGTTCTAGAGGAGGATCACTCTAAATATCTTGGAAGGAGTCTAATTTTCAAAATATTACTGGACAAGGACCTTTCAAAATGGACTCTAGGGGTATTCAATTTTCACAAAATATATGGTGTTGAGTCCCCGGATTTCCTATTAATTGAAAGAAAGTTACTTTTAAAAAAATTGTACACACTCCTACATAAATAAAGTTCCACCGCCACTGGGTGAAGCACCTTCTGTAAATGTATAGGCCTATGAATACTTACTGTTTATTTTGCCTAATCTCCACTTGTAGTTGAGCACACATCACACGTGCAATAATGGCCTTTTGATCAAGACCTTAATTTTTTACGCTGAGAATGTGGAGTAATATCATGGATGTGCCCTCGTTTTTAGTGAGGAGAGAAAGGTCCTGTCTATGATGGATCGTGATAAAGTCTCCAACAGGAGTTGGTCAGCATTTTTTTTAAAGCATGGACTCATCTAATAAATTTGTGTAGTACTGCAATCTATGGTGGTAGAACCGAGTGGGGTGGGGGCAAGAGGGGCCTCGTTCCCCTGAAAATAATCACAGCTGGAATAAATCCCACCCCCTAAATATATTTTAAATCCTTTGATACAATCGAATATGAAGTTGAAAGATCTTGCATTAACCTCAAAATAACTTCTATATACATTCAATTATCAAAAGTTTTCCAGAGAAGACCACTTCAAAGTTTCTAGAGGCATATAATTTCCGAAAAAAATTCAAGCTAGGAGCAGTCTAAATATCTTCTAGAATCACCTAAATTTTAAACATTTTTGGAGGAGAACCCCTTCAA
The DNA here is from genome assembly GCA_039000515.1 of Timema cristinae. Classification (NCBI taxonomy): domain Eukaryota; kingdom Metazoa; phylum Arthropoda; class Insecta; order Phasmatodea; family Timematidae; genus Timema; species Timema cristinae. The sequence goes on from JBCFYV010002072.1 coordinate 15,165, forward strand.
ATAGCTTTCAGGAGATCTAAATTTAAAAAAGTAAACTGGTTGAGGACTATTAAAAATAGCTTCTGGAGGTATCCAACTTTTAAAAAATTTCCGAAGGACGCTACTCAAAATAGGTTCTAGGAACATCCAAAGTTCTAAATAATTTGTAGGGGGGACTATTCTAAATATCTTTTAAAAGAGTATAATTTCAAAAAAGTGGGAAAGGACCACTTCAAATTAGGGACAGAATAAACGATAAGTGGAGTGTAGAGAGGGGTGATTGCCCTTCTTGGAATAAATTAGCCCTCTTCTAGATGTAGTTCACACCTTCTGATATTCTCAAATAGATTCTAAATTCATTCAATTAAAAAATAATCCAGGTGAGAATCTTTCCAAATAAAGTAATATTTAATCAGGAGATAACAACGTTAATAAGGCTACTTGTGAGTGATGTGGTTAGAGAATTGTGTATATTTTTGTTGATTATTTTATCGTAATAAAAATAATAACTTTAATATTTGTATGAATTCCTTGTATTTTCTTCTTAGAGAACATACCTTTCCTGCTATTATTTTACAATAATTTGGTTAACATTTTCGCTGTATATTATGTATATGATTGGTGAATTTACCAATATTTAATTATTTTTATTTGTACATTAAACAGGAGGGACATTGTTTATTTAATGTTAAGTAAAGAGCACTATTTTAATCGATTGACATTGTTATTATTAACGGATGACAGACATTCACTGTAATGTAACTAAATATATAGTGGAAAAAGAACACCTGGATACAAAAAAAGAAACACCTAGCTTTAGGCTTAGTGAGTTCTTTATTCGCTATGTATTAACTTGTGGTCCACTATTATATGGATCCATCTCAACGTTTGTCTGCCAGTTGTTTTTTTGTCGACCAGTTGGCTGTCTATCACTTTGTTGTTCTATGTACGTATTTTTCGACGAGTCGACGGCCACTAGTTACCTAGTCTATCAAATGTTTGTTAATATTTTGTCGATCAGTTGGTCGTCTAGCACATGGTCCTACTCTTATCAACAACTTGGTCTAAATACTCCTTCGTGTAGATTACTTGTCTGTCGATCACTTTGTTCATACTTATCGACCAGTTTATTGTTGATTAGTTTTATGCACCCAAATTGGTCAACTATTCGTATGTATATCACTTTGTACTCCTATGCATGAGCTACTCAACCAGTAGGTCATACTAGGGTCAGATAATTAACCCACCAAGCATTCCAAATATTTGTATACTTTTTGTCGACCAATTGGATCTTTATCACATGGTCCTACTCACATCGACCATGTGATCGACACTGCCTTTGCATGACAGTCACTTGTCTGTCGACCACTTTTTCCACACATGTTAACCAGTGTGCTGTCGATCAGTTAGCTGGAGCTCCAATTGGTCGGCCAGTTTGCTGTCACTTTGTCCACCTAAGCATGAACTTGTCAACCAGTTGTTCCAAATCGTGTCGGCCACATGTCTCATCTAGCCTTCGAGATATTTTTTACAGCTTAACGACCAGTTTGTATTATGACAGTGTAAACAATATGAACCTGTAACTAATTTTGTTTACAAATACAGCTATAGTACTTAGTCCTAGAAATTTAAATCATATCATTAATGGCAATCAGTCCTAGTTATATATAATTGTGTCCAAAAAATATCAAGATCATTACACTTATTGTATTTCGTTGAATATCATATTAAAAAAAAAGTGTTTATCTTAAATTAAAAAAACCTTTAGTCAATGTCATTTTTATCCTACATATTCCAAAAAGTGTATTTAATTTTGTATATTAACTTGTTGGAGTATGTAATCATCTTTACACACCTCACAGTGAATTTGTTCTCATTAACATTAAAAATCATATATTTATTCGAGTTTCCCTGGCTAGGCCAGGGGAGGATCCGGGTGGGGTTGGGTGCAATCGTCCCCTCTTGCATGGAAAATAATCATAAATATTGAAACCAATACTTTAAAGTTTTAAAGAATGACTGACTAACACCTTCCTCATCCTATCTCCTACACGACCTAATCAAAATTAGGCAACATCTCTTTCAACTTAGCTCTAAAGCAAAGAAAGGGGATTAAAACAAAAAATTTGCAATATTTATATTAAGTTTAGTATTAAAATACACATTTTTTTTTCTTTTATTACTAAATCACTTTAGACATATGTACAGTATATATTTATTACTTTTACTGTGACGGCGACTTTTTGTTTTATGTTATTTTTGTATTAAAATTACAAATTGGTTAATCCAAATTGTGTTCTTTCTTAAAGTATTATTATTATATTAATTGTTAATTTCAACTAGTTTTTTAAACTCGCAATATTATAATTAAAATATTATAAATTAAAATCTTTATTAATAAACATTATTAAATCTATCCTTGAAGGAGCCTTGTGAAAACAAATTCACCCCTACAACTAGCCCTGGATCCACCCTTGAGCTAGACTTAGTTAAAAGTATTTGTCCTTCTAAAGATAGCATTGTATTTCACCAAACCCCCCCTTTGTAAACTTTCCCTGTTAGGCTACTAATCCCCTCTTTCCTTACTTTTATTTGTACTCAAAGTGAGAAGTTAAGTAAGAGTGAGAGGTAATGATACTGTCTCCCTCTTTAACCGGGCCGTCACGAGCACGACAACCCGATAGTACCACACTCTATCGGAATATATCTGTCCCTAGCAGCCTGTGTACATCGTTAACGATGACAATCGTTAGTATGGATTTTTCTTGGAAAAACTACAGGCTGTTTGTAAAATATCGCTTGTGGAGGTTGTTTTAAATTCATATAAGTTAGTGTAATATTTGAGGGGAACCTAATAGAAATTTAAATTATGAATAGCAAATAAGGAAAGAATGTCTTTAGCAGGGTCATTTAAAAAAAAATAAAGTGATTGTTTTAGTGGAGTGATAATATACGATTGTGGCTTAGAGCTAGTAATAAAAATAGCAGAAATTTGGCATATTTAGATTACAGTAATAATTCTAATTTTCATATAGAGAAATTGTGAAATTTTTTGATCCCGAAATTATTAATGATTTCGAAGTTTTTTATGCCCTTGAAAAAAAAAGTTGGTTTTGCAATAAATGTTTGTCTCCATAAGTGTATCGAAAGCGGAAACAATTTGATGAATTTCGTTCAAAATTATTGTTTATATGTATATGTAAAATGTATATGATTTGATTTGAAACTAATATTTGATGAGGGTTTTTATGACAAATGAAATTGTATACAAGTTTTTCGTAGAAATGTTCCTCTAGGCCTGCTTACTTAAAACTTATAGTGGAAAATTTATTTGAAATTATTAGAAAAATAATCTAATGGTTTAGTTAAAATTAGGTAATTGAGTAATATTTTCCATGATAATAATGTTAAGTCTACTTATATTTTCTACCATCAAGAGAAAGTGAAAAAATCCACCTCGCGATCATAATGTTTCCTGTGAACTGAACCCAATAAAGTTTATTTTACAATTTTGACTGTCGTCATGTTTGTATACCTGCCTTTATGTCGTCCATGGATCCAAAATGGTTTGACGGATTTGTTTCAAACTTGATGTTTAGATTTTATAGGGAACTTTATTTTATTTTGACCCAGGCCCTCAAATTAGGGGTAGTTTACTGATAAGTGTTTTTTTTAATATCCTTATTTTTCTAAAATTACTCAAACGATTTTGTTTAAAATGTATATTTGGTGATTTTGTGATATTACAAATAACCATTTATTCTTGTTTCTGGTGTAAAAACTCGTGATTGGTTTGTTAATTGATCCAGTAATTGATGTTTAAAAAACTTTAAATTTTTTAAAAGATTTTAAAAATGAGTCTACAATTGTGCATATTGGGAAAGTTTACAATTAAATATACCACTGTATAGTAGTTTTTGTGGTAAAAATTTGTTTAAAGGCATTTTACTCATAACATATTTTCCAAAAATTTGAACCACCTATTTTAAAAATAGCACTAAGAATTTTATTCTTAATGGGTGTCTTAAGAGTGTTTGGCATGACACATTGCAAAGTAGGCCTATACATTTCATGGGGTAAACATTTGTTTTAGTTGTTAATTTACACAGATATACACATCTTCATTCTGTCACAACAGGGACATACTGTAGTTAATAACAAGAAACTTTCTCGCTTGTCACTCATCGTCATCGTGGAACATTTAGAGTAATCATTATAATACGGATGCAGTGCACACATTTCTGGCATATCGTAGATGTTTTATTCTCCTTATGAAATTGAAACATGTCCATCCATGATCAATTCTTGTATCGGAGAGCTCTTCTTCCTCTCTCTTTCTCTCGTGGTAAGCTCGGAGACTCTCTCTCTTTGAATAGATGGAATTTGAAATAAGGAGTAGGAAAAATTATAATACCTAGTTTAAAATTGGATGAAAGTTTGTGGGGGAATATAAAGAGAATGTAGCTGGTTTAGTGTGGAACAAGTTATTGAATGGGTGAAATTGCCATACATGTTACATTTGACATTTGATCAACTGTAGTTGAAGTTTTAATCAACAAGAAGATTTCTTTCTAGCCCTTTAAATCGTGACGCTAGATTGGAGTGGACCACCTTTCCCTCTCTCCTTCTTTGTGGCTGGTATAACAACAGCAATGGCCACCCCTCCACCATTAAACCCGTATCACACGACACTAGCTCGTACTTGAAATCCATCATCTAGCGTCGTGTGAATCAGAAAAAGTATACTGGTTCTGCCACTTGGTACTGGCTACCATACTAGTTGTGAGGATAGAACTGGCGCTATTTTCGTACTAGTTCCGACACTGGTCATTTTGTTTGAACAAAGTATTTAATAGAACATAATCAAACCTAATGTAACCTATCCTTCATATATTTACAATGTTCTATAAGTTAGTAAACCTGTAAATAGATTAAGGATAGGTTATTTTAGGTTGTTCTATTAAATACTTGTCTATACTAATATTGTAAAGAGGAAAGATTTGATTTTTTGTTTGTAATGGATAAACTCAAAAACTACTTGACCGATTTTAAAAATTCTTTCACCAATATAAAGCTACATTATCAGTGAGTAACATAGGTTATATTTTAATTTGAAAATTTAATTTATTCCTCATAAAAATCTCCATAGTATATTATATACTCGTTGGAAAAAAAAAAGTTGTTGAAGGGAAAGTGGGGTTGGTGAAGGGGGGGGGACAGGGGAGGAAAGAGGAATGAGATGAAAATAGGAGGGAGGATAAAAGAGGGATAGGGGGCTATACAGTGATGATAGTTTTGTATTTTAAAAAATAAGTTAAAAGTTTTGTTTTTATATTGACATGATGGATGATTTGAAGATTAGTTTACAGGGTTCCTACAAATTTATTTACGGGGAAGGGGGCTAGTTTAAGATAATCATGGACTGCACACCAGAACAGTAGGCCCTATTTATTTACGGGGAAGGGGGCTAGTTTAAGATAATCATGGACTGCACACCAGAAAAGTAGGCCCTATTTATTTACGGGGAAGGGGGGCTAGTTTAAGATAATCATGGACTGCACACCAGAACAGTAGGCCCTATTTATTTACGGGGAAGGGGGGCTAGTTTAAGATAATCATGGACTGCACACCAGAACAGTAGGCCCTATTTATTTACGGGGAAGGGGGGCTAGTTTAAGATAATCATGGACTGCACACCAGAACAGTAGGCCCTATTTTATTTACGGGGAAGGGGGGCTAGTTTAAGATAATCATGGACTGCACACCAAAACAAGTAGGCCCTATTTATTTACGGGGAAGGGGGGCTAGTTTAAGATAATCATGGACTGCACACCAGACAGTAGGCCCTATTTATTTACGGGGAAGGGGGGCTAGTTTAAGATAATCATGGACTGCACACCAGACAAGTAGGCCCTATTTATTTACGGGGAAGGGGGCTAGTTTAAGATAATCATGGACTGCACACCAGACAAGTAGGCCCTATTTATTTACGGGGAAGGGGGCTAGTTTAAGATAATCATGGACTGCACACCAGACAGTAGGCCCTATTTATTTACGGGGAAGGGTAGTTAGTATGGCTGACCAGACAGTAGGCCTATTTATTTACGGGAATGGGCTAGTTTAAGATAATCATGGATGCACACCAGACAAGTAGGCCCTATTTATTTACGGGGAAGGGGGGCTAGTTTAAGATAATCATGGACTGCACACCAGAACAGTAGGCCCTATTTATTTACGGGGAAGGGGGGCTAGTTTAAGATAATCATGGACTGCACACCAGACAAGTAGGCCCTATTTATTTACGGGGAAGGGGGCTAGTTTAAGATAATCATGGACTGCACACCAGACAAGTAGGCCCTATTTATTTACGGGGAAGGGGGCTAGTTTAAAATAATCATGGACTGCACACCAGAACAGTAGGCCCTATTTATTTACGGGGAAGGGGGCTAGTTTAAGATAATCATGGACTGCACACCAGAACAGTAGGCCCTATTTATTTACGGGGAAGGGGGGCTAGTTTAAGATAATCATGGACTGCACACCAGACAAGTAGGCCCTATTTATTTACGGGGAAGGGGGGCTAGTTTAAGATAATCATGGACTGCACACCAGACAAGTAGGCCCTATTTATTTACGGGGAAGGGGGCTAGTTTAAGATAATCATGGACTGCACACCAGACAAGTAGGCCCTATTTATTTACGGGGAAGGGGGCTAGTTTAAGATAATCATGGACTGCACACCAGACAAGTAGGCCCTATTTATTTACAGGGAAGGGGGGCTAGTTTAAGATAATCATGGACTGCGCACCAGAACAGTAGGTCCTATTTATTTTAGAGCCCGCATTACTCGCACCAGGCACTGGTACTTGATCTGTCGTTTTTTTCATTAAATATGTTGTCACTAAGGGGTTTATATTCTATTTATTTAGTTTAGAACAAAGTATTTAATAGTATTTAACAACGTATTTAACCTAACGTGAACTATTCTTAATATATTTACAATGTTCAATGTTAGTAAGACTGTAAATATATAAAGGTTAGGTTACATTAGGTTGGGTTATGTTCTAAGTGACAATATATTCATTGTATATTTAATTAAAAACATGTAATCTAAAAACGACAAACTGTGTTCCAGACCCAATTTTAATCCAAACAAACTTGATGGCAAGCCAAACTTGGGTGGTTGTTTTTTTTAGAATATAAAATGGGCGTAGGCCTAAAAAAGAACTTTTGTGTATCAGGATACTGTACTTTGACCCCCATGGGCTTAGTTACCTCTGACCACATCGTAAATAAATTAATACAAATTTAGCAAGATACTAATCGCCCCATATGCTCCAAATGTACTTGTCATACTGAATATTCTCCAATAGAAACTTCGTATTTTAGTAAGATCCTTTCATGTTAGTAGCATAAGCTAAAGGGACAGAAAGAAATTTGATTCCATTATGCAAAATGACACTTTTCAAACTAGTTTAGAGGAGTCAATAAACAGTTGCCACTTTGCCATTTTATGTTCATTCTGAATAAGAGCATTCATCACAAAGCAAACATTTCTTCAATAAACGAAACCATTTTCTTGAAAATAATTGTTTTTAAACTCATCCTGGTGGTTATGGAGAAAAAAAAAACACTTTAGTTTCTGGGTGAAGTAAATTCCAGCCCTTAAGCCTAGACCCCAAAAATTCGCCCTATTTTTTGGAGAAATTCAAATCCTGGATAAGGTCGTTTAAATCACCTTGAGTTAACCAATGTGGCTCAAAAGAAGAGATACTTGCTTTAAAAGTAGATTCATGTATTCCTTATATTCCTTATGTTGAATTAAGTGAGCTGCATCGTTTTCAGAGTCTTCATCTTCTACAGCAATGTTTATTGGAGGCTGTGGTACAGGTGTGATGAACTGGCCTGATAGCAGCTGGCAAGTTTGAGTCTATCACATACTGGGGGACTGCAAGACACATATGCCGGCAAACAATCTGTCAGAGGCTCCACAGGGCAAACACCATACATGAGGGGCCCTACTTTGCAATTAAAACATCGCTCAGAACATTTTTTAATGAGTGGAGTGAAATTTCGCCTTTGAGATTTAAAAGTCAATTCCCCCCCCCACATGTATAACATAAATATATGGATGAGCACACTTTCTTGGCATAGTGACATATTATCAAACACAATACAGTTTCACAGCAATCTAATCATAGGACAAAAGAGAGCTCAAGCACACAGTCGCGCTTGCCTGCCAGTCTGTCTGTCTGGCGCCTGCCTGCCAGTCTGTCTGTCTGGCGCCTGCCTGCCAGTCTGTCTGTCTGGCGCCTGCCTGCCAGTCTGTCTGTCTGGCGCTTGCCTGCCAGTCTGTCTGTCTGGCACCTGCCAGTCTAGCTGCCGTATAGATTCTGGAGCCTGCCTGTACATACTATAACAAATACATATCCGTGAAAAATTAAATTGCTGATTGTGACGAAATAGGGAAAATCTTTCAATATATCTTTTTATAAAAAGTTTCATCACAAAAAACAAAACAAATTGTGGGTGATAGAAAAATTCAGATTTCATATTTGAATTCAGCGTTTAAAATTTGCTAGAAACATCTTCACTATTTCATGTGCCAAAAATACTGTTGACCAGCGTAATAAGTGAATAATGATCTGCACATAAGATGAACCTATGCATCTTTATTGTGAAGAGCGACCTCATGTGCCGTTTTGGATATTGTTCTACAATTTGAATTGTAATATTTAAATTAAATTTTGAAATGAAAAGATAATTCAAATAAAATGTATTGTTTCGTTCCTCATGGTTCACACTCCAAGCTAAGGTCAGGCAATGACCACTGGGTCATATTGATCGTTAGAGCAGCGCTTGATACAGAACTCAGACGAGACTACAACATGTAAAATGAGGAGAAATGGTTTGAAAATGATCCAAAATCGAGCATTCTCAATTAATAACTGTCACCTCGATATATATCTCTGAATCAAACTCGTGAATTAATAGAACAAAGGCTCGAAATTTATAGAGATAGTAAACAAAAATTGCGCTTTGGAAGTAAATAAATTATTCTAAGAACGATCCATTGATCTTTGATATTCAGACGGAACACTTCTTATTAAAGATAAATAGCTTGACACAGTCTTACATCATTTCTAATTATGTCTATCAGGGTTTGGGACAACATTTCCCAAAATCTGTGGTCATTAAATCATCCTTAGGCTAAATATGTTTGGCCAGCAAAACGAAAATATTATTAAGTTAATTATATAAAAACACATAATAAATAACCATTAAATAATGATTCTGCTACACAAACATATACGGGATTGTGTTCTGAAGAATCAGCTATGCTGCTGTAATCAAATTTAATTAAGAGAAACATTACCACCTCAACAGAGTAATCTTCTTGTCCATCCTCAAGATGTTGCCCATTTATTACTTTAAAAAATGAAGTATTCACGTGACACAATCTCGAAATTTAGTCTGCTCTTGAAAAAAATGTCGTTAAGGTTTGTAATTTTTTTTCATTTGAATAAATGGAGTAAAGTTTTGAAACTGTCAATATCGCAATCAACATTTTATTCTGAAAAAAATTCATAGCTATACTGTATTTTAATAGCTGAAGGGGGATTTGGGGCCCTCAATCACAGTTGACTTGAGGAGCCAGGGATTATATTCCGGGAAATATTTGGACTCTGGTGCATTTATAAAAGTGGTTATAAATCCATTATTAGCAACTCTTACTCCCCCCTTGTGCTTGCTTGAGAAACTGGTTGTCTTTTTACCGGGCTAAACAAATCTTTTTATGAATATGCACCTTTGCAACCTAAAACGTATTCTGACTTCATGAAAGTACACTAAAAATCTACACAAATCAAACACTAATAATAAAACATGGATTATCAATCAAACATTATTATTATTATTATTATTATTATTATTATTATTAGGTGTTCTGTCTTACGACAGGTCCGTTCCTTTTGTCGGTGAACTTAGACCACCAATGTGTCCTGTCCTCTGTCTCCTCCTTCAGATCCCAGAATGTTCTTATTTCCTTCAAGTCGTCCAATATTTTATCCCCCTTCTTCCTAAGCTCCTTTTCCCCACAATTTTTAAAGTCATGAAGAAGACATTTCTCCTAAGGATGTGACCAATCCATTTAGTAATAATTGTAATAAGAACATCAAAACACAACAAAGCTGCAGACCATCAAAATAACGACATAGTCCCAGGTGTCCCTCAATGCCCGAACAAACGTGTCTTGACCACACTATATTATCGTACTCCATTATGTCACGCTATTCCCTACATGACCCACACATGTCCACTTATGTAAATATCAGTCTGAGTAGTGGAGACGTCACGCGTGTTGCGCTGTGTTCTGTGCACTTTCAGTGGAGTTCATAAATGTGACTGAATTAGTTTCATGAAAATTAAGGAGCTCGTTTGTGGGTATCAAGGGTGAGCACACACTTTAAAACAGACATATTTATCATTTGAGGAAATATGATCTATGTATTCCTTAATGTTTCATCTAATTGTATGAATTAAGTTATATTTTGTGAATTACAAATAATTTACTTATTACTTGGACTAATTTAATGTATCAAGAATCCAATTAATGTAGCCAAGGACGTAGAAAGCTAGTTTTTTCAGGGAGGTGCACTAGAAAAGTGTATTATAGCGTTAACCTATCAATGATTGCATATATATGTATATGAACTGAACCCTGTTTTGGGCCGATCTGGAGCCGCGCCTCTAACCTGGATTCCTTGCTATTCACCATGTAAAATATTCATATGATTTATATTTTGAACAAAATCTTTAAAGTATTTTCCAGAAAAATTTAATTTTTCAAAACTAGTCATTAATAAACTATCCTTTAGCGAGTTTTATCACAAAAAATAAGTAAAGTGTATTATTCTTCATGTCAAACACCACAGAAATCTATTTTAAACAAAATTTCTGGAGCCACTCTCAAAAAATCTGAAATATATATAAAAAAATGTAGTCAATCAGCCATAAAGTTCTAAAATATTCTGAAATTTCTAAATAAAGTGGATAAAAATGGGAAAGGGCAGGTTCCTTCAAAATTTCTAAGGATAATATAAAACATACTTTTGGGAGGGAACGGAGATTTGGGCTGCAGGGTATAAAATTTAAATTTGACCTTCCTTGTTAACCAAAATAACTTATAAGCATGAAATTTCATAATTTAAGACACAGAAAATAGAAGAGCTTAAAAGTTTATATAACTAATATAGAACACTATTTTAGATGAAACTACACGTTGAAATTTGGCACATAAAACACCTATAAAAGATAATCAAATAAATATTAAACTTTATAATTTGAATATGGGATCTGTAAAAGGGGGGAGTAGCTTGAAATATTTCCGAAACGATAAGAAATTCTCCTTTTTGGCCTGGAAATAAAAATTGCCAAATAGGTTAAAGGAACACCCCACATCACAATAAAACTTGGACAGTTTTAATTCAAAAATTGGGAGCTGTAAAATGAAGGAGGCCTAAATATTTCTTAGACTTATAAATAAAAGACTTCTAGAAATTGTATAAAACTTTAACTTTGTAAAGGCCGACCAAAAAAGTCCAAAAATTAGTAAATACAAAAACTAAAGATTTCAAGGGGATTTACTAGTATTGAGAATAATTAGCAAAGATCGTATGATAAATTAGCGCCTATTTAGGAGTGACATAATAATTAAAATAAACAAATTCTGTTGACATGGCTTCTCTTTGGGAAATCATGATGCTAAATATTTATTACCTTTTTGTAACAGTTTATATCATTTCATTTATGGTATTTGGTGAAATATGATGAACTTTTATTCCAACTTGTTTCTGTAATATTATATATTATTGTGTTTAGTTTATATTATAATCGTGGTTAGGTAAATATTGCCTTGCCAATGGTTTGCCTTCGTTTGTGCACTCAGTTTGTTTTCTTAGTGATGTTTTATTTCAAAGAGTTTATTTATTTTAATTTATTAATGGCCACAATTATTGGTTTGTGATTGTCAGAGTTATTTCAAGAGTGCACATGGAGGAACTATAAAAATGGTAGCAGCCCTATGTTCAACAACCTAATCTAATATTTTTTATGCACTTTACCCGTGTGAGGAACGGGTCAAACTGCTAGTATATGTATATATTTTAGAAACAAGACCCTTTTGGTTCTTTTATCCAAATAATAACATTTTTAGTTTCCCACAGTTTGAAGTTTCACAAATAATTCTTTGAATTATATTTGGTAATAAAGTTCCCTCTTTCAAAGGGAATCGAAGCTCATTCATCTTCATCATAATATTTACTAAGCACATTAAGCGTTTTAGGTTGTTTGTGGGGAACCTATTCATGGCCGTATTTATTTACAGGCCCGGTTGTTAAGGGGGAGCTCCCACCAAATATCTAAAATACTTGTACTACTAACCTCCTTAAATCTGATGGTAGTTATTATTTAATAGATTTGTAAATTTTTTCTCCAATTAAAATAAAGGTTGTTTGTTACAACAAAACTTATTTTGTTTCTGTAAATCTAACCATTAAAAAGATATAAAATATTAAACTTCAACGTTTTAAAATAATGTTATAATATTTCTTCCACGATTACGCACAAAATACACTTTCAAAAATTTGATGTCTTTGTTTCCAAAAATATTGTCTCTTTGGCTATTTCCTGAATAATTTTGGTTATTTAAAAATATAATAAAATACGTATTTAAATTAATATTTGAACAAGGGTCGCATTTAAAAAAAACTATATTTATTAATTAAAAATAAACTTAAGAAAATATGTAAACAATTATTATATCACCCCCTCCATAATTGAATACTTTTTCACCGGAACAGTTTTCTGAACCAGCACATCAAGTGATGTATTTTTTAGAAGAGAATATCGTTGTTTCTAAATGCGAGTCTACCGGCCGGTTGCTGTGTCTGTCTTGTGAAGCCATTTCCTCCGCCGCTCAACGACCCGCTAGCTCCCCTCACAGTTCCATGAGGGTATGTTGCAACTGACGTCACAAACTGGTTTTCAAATAGACATTCTTCAGTGAGAATAGTCATAATGTTTTTGTTTGTTTTTGCTCTAAAAATGCAATACATTTTAAGTAGTATTATTTTATATATTTAGTCCATGTGTAAATAATTTTATATGTTAAAATATTTTTGATAGTTTCAAACAAATTTACCAAGTTTCACTAAGTAAAGTAGTTTGAGACTTCTGTGCTAGGAGTCCGGGTTTGATCCTCGGTCCCAGCACATATTTATCTTATTGACAAACCAACCCTTCCTTCACCTCTGACAAGACGCGTATTAGTCACAACTTGTGAATGTGTGGAATGCCAGGCCTCCACAGTGGTTCGGATCCCACGTTAAACTGTTGGTCCTCCATTTGATCTCACAATCACCTTCCATTTCACATTAGCGTAAGTGCGTATAACCCGAACGGTTAGTAATACGTGGTGCTAATAATAATAATAATAATAATAATAATAATAATAATAATAATAATAATAAAATTAAAATGGTGCCAGTGGGGAACAAAAAACCCCTCCCTCTAAAGTACAAAACTCCAAACAAATAAATGAAATAGCTATTGTAAGGGATTGTAAGTGTTAGAATTTAATTGTATCTATATCGATTATGAAACAGGTATTTAGATTAGCTAACAATTAATACATCTTCACTCCTAATAGTTTAATAATAGTAATTATAAAGACATATTTTCTCATTTATAACTTTTCATTAGAAATATTAACAGTTTATTTCATGCAACGTAGGAACTAGAAGTATTAAGTTCGTAAGAAAATGTTTTCATAAATCACAACACTAATAAATATTTTAAAGAGATATTTTATTGAACAATTATTCAATAGATCTGAATCGTTGGGTGCGCGAGGTAAGTTTCAGGATCATGTTTGGTTTGCTCGTAGCTGGAAGTTCTGGGTTCAAATCTCAGCCACGTGGACCGAGGGCTGTTCTTCCCTAAGTGTTTATCAACGCTTCCTTCCCGCAAATGCGGATACGATTAATTTAATATATATTTTCCTTAGCTCTATTCCGTTATAATAACTAAAATGTGTATAACACAGATGGATAGTAGCAGGGCCGGATGAATGACAATAATTTGTTTGGTATTAAACGTATTAATTTGATTATTTGAATTTTTATTGCGTGGGTAAGGAACGGGTCCAACTACTAGTTTTATTTATTTGTTGTATTTAACAGGCGCTTTCTGAACCAAATGATTATATAAGCACACAAGAATGTCTCTGAGTGAGATCGAAAGGGCCTAACAATTTTGCCGAGAAAGGTATTTTCACAAACCTTACAGCGTTATCTTACATACCACAATCAACATGGGACCAATGGCTTTACTTTCCCTCCAAAGAAGTTATGCTATGAATTGTTATCACTCGAAAGAAATCCTTTGACCCCGATGGGGTTTTAACCCACGAACACCGGTCTTGAGGCAAGCACTTTACTCCAAGACTAGTGAAGTCGACCAAACTGCCTGCATTATTATATGATTGAATGCTAAAGTATAAAGATAGCACTACAAACACAAAACCAAATATTGTTCAAGAATAGGAATACAAATCTCAACTAAAATCATTCATGGCTGCACTAGTGAGCACGTAAACTAAATTCAAGGCTCATTTAGTCTAGCCTACTGGCAACGGGGAGATCGGGGTTCAATTCGCAGCCGGTCATTATCAAGATATTTTTTCTAAATATTCTTCTTTTATTTTTATATGCAAGTACAGGTACATTTCACCTACATTTTACCTTCATCACCCCTACCCTATTAACGGGAGTAAAAGTAGCTAGTACGCACTTACAAATCAACTCGACTCATAACGCTGATTGGCTGAATTTGGTCACGTGACCCCGCCTCCTCGCTCTCTGATTGGCTGTTGGTTCCCCCTCACCTCCTGCCCCCGTCCCCCACAACCCTCTCACATATCAACCCCGGACATGTTGGTTCTTGATGATTAATGATTGTTAATTTAATTATTTCTAATTAATTATTGTTAATTAATTAATTAATTGGTATGATTAAGGTGTTGGAGTTTTTATTAATTGATTAGGGCATTGTAGTTTATTTGGGGGGAGCATGAGGCCGCTGCACGAACCTCGCACTATGGCTGTCTGGGGTAGAATGAACATTGATTCCTCCATCCCAAGGCTCTGTTGGACTGTCCAGCACGAACCTCGCGCTATGGCTGTCGGGGGTAGATGAACATTGGTTCTTCCGCCACAAGGCTCTGTCCCGGAACAAGCAGCATGAACCTCACGCTATGGCTGTCGGGGGTAGAGTGTGATAAATGGTTCCCCTGCCTTTCATTTCCCCCCTTCTGTCGCAACCCTTGCGCCAGTCTGGCGGGGTGACAAGTCAGGACAAGAATATATCGTGACCTCAGCAACCTGGGTTTTCCCTGGCGCCAGTATGTCAGCCCAACAATACGAGTTGAGACAAGAATAGATATGGAGGTCATTGACCCGGGCAGCAGGTTTGCCCTGGCGGCTCACGAGACAAGAATAGATCGGAAACTAGGTCAGTGTGTCGCAACCTCCTTGGTTTTTCCCTGGCACCAGAATGTCGGCCCGACAAGAGGTGTTGAGACAAGAATAGATATTGCGGTCATTGACCGGGGCAACGGGGGTTTTCCCTGGCTTCAGCTTGACGGGCAGACTAGCCAAGAATAGATCGTGAACTGGGTCAGTGAGTCGCAATTCCTTGGGTTTTCTCTGGAGCCATTATGTCGGCCCAACAAGATGAGTTGAGACAAGAATAGATATTGAGGTCATTGACCCGGGCAAAAGGGGTTTTCCCTAGTGTCAGCTTGCCGGTTAGACAAGCCAAGAATAGATCGCGAACTGGGTCAGTGTGTCGCCACCCCTTGGGTTTTCCCTGGCACCAGTATGTCGGCCCTGCAAGACGAGTTGAGACAAGAATAATTATTGTTGTCATTGACCCGGGCAGCGGGTTTTTCGCTGGTGCAAGTTTGGTGGGCAGACAAGACAAGTTGGGAATCGTAAGGGACAAACAGTAAATAAAACATAGATATTACAAATATATATTTATTAAACATCACAATTATACATTTTTACAGGAATGTCTCATATATTCGTTCATATGATTTTCAACAGTGTATTTTAGATGCGTTAGTAAAATTGATTTTAGTTCATAATCCAGCATAGTTCAAATCGACGACTTGACGTGTATAGTAAGTAGCGCTGATAAGATCCAGATTTTTGATGTGCGTTTCCACCGTAGGCTGTTCTAGATCAATGACATCCGCCGATTCTGTTAGCGTGTCACATATATCCACGATGAGCTTGTCGATCAAATCGTTGCAATATCGGGCGACGGGTGTCAACAAAATGACCCTTCGGTAGACGGCGACGCCGATGAGGTCCCACACCTCACAAAGATGCGCCCAGCTAGGTGCTAGATAGGTGACCCGTTTGGGTCATGAGTCTTGTTTCTCGCAGATGACGACCATGCGGTCACCGCACATGCGTCTCAGAGAGATTTCATGATTAGTCAGACTAATATTCTGAGAAGGTTGTGTATTGCTTAAAAACTTTGAAATGACAGACTTGTAGCTGCCCCGTTCTTGCCATTTTGTACGGTTAAACACGGTGCAGTTTCCTCCGCATTTTTCTAGCTGGACATAGGGCGTAAAGTTGTTCTTGACGCTCATGCCAACGATGACTCGCTTGGCGTCGACTCCATCCAGCGGGAACAATGTGTTGAAAATACCGGTGATGGCGAGTGGCTTCACCGGCTTTGCTTTGAGGGAGCAAACGTCTTGACCTTCCATTATATTTAGCGGTTATGGGTGACACGGTGCCGAAACGCCCCTTTTATAGGTACACGCCGTTTAAACACGGCCTTTTGAAGGGCGGCATACCCTTACAGTCTTGAAAAGACAATTGTAATATCTCACCACATTAGCATTGGTGGCTGTATGATTGGTGGGCGAGAATAGGCTTTGGAAAGTTTTCAGCGGAATGTTCTGGGCACGATAAAGAAGGTACACGAGACAGTAAAGGCCGGAAACTTCTGAGGCAATGCTTTGAAGTTGTATCGTGCTATGGGACGTGCGAAAAGTGTTTTTGCGTATAAATTCCAGATGCGACTTTATACGGGGCGGAAAACCATAACTGTTAAAGTATTCTCCCACGCCTTTCTTGTCGATAAAGATGGCGACCCAATGCGTCCCAGGCTTGGTGTGTGGATTGGTGTTGATGACTAGAGCGGCAGGTCCTGCTATTCTTGTGGGTAGTTGATCAGCAGGGAAAACACCCGACCGTACAGAACGAAACCACGGGTTTGTTTTCAGCGCACGTCTTATGGTGTGCGTGTTCATCTTCAATCATCTAATTTCGATGTCCCCAGACGATAGAAGCCGAACAGAAATTCCATAGAGAACTATGTGCCATGCACATGGTGCGGCCCAATTTAAGTGTTTTCAGTGACGAACAACCTTTGTCGTACAGATCTACGATGAGTGTAGACATGCATTTGACTAGAAACATTTTCTTTTCTGACCCCTTGACGTAGATGGTTTCTGCACGCATTGTGGTACGGGAAATGAGAGATTCGAGTAAGCTGTAATCCACATCACCGCTATCCCAGGTGATACCGTGCAGATGGTTGACTATATAGTCGGATTTCTTTCTGGCATCGATGGAAAGTTGCTCGATAGCGTATGGAGGTTTTAACACCCAATGTTGAAGTAATGTGCCGCATACAGGTAAAACACTCAGTTCCTTGACGATAATCTCTTTGTCGTCGTCGTCGATGAAGCTCTGGAAATCCACAATGACGTCCATGGCTTGAATGAGGGGAAAGAGGGTGGGAAAGCATTTATATCAACTTCCATAATCGGTCACTACGTTTCTGTCCTTGTCAATGGTGATGATGTTGGCAAATTTGCCGTACACGATACAGTTGACGGTTTTGTGAGAGCCCTGGGGAAGCTAACTTAGATTCTCAGAGACCCGTGCTTCGTCAAATTCCAATTAGATGTCATGTGGGCTGACAGATTAGGTGTGAGATTGAAAGCCATAAGATGATATCCCTTGGGGAAGGCTTCTCGTGTGATGCCACTAACTTCGTTCATGAAATGGATACCCGTTCCTGAAAACAATGTGTGGTAGGACATGACATAGTGTCCGTTTGAAAAATCTGGCTGTAGCGTTTTTGACAGTACTTGATCCCCGTCCACGTACAGCGAGAAATGGTTCATGCCGTAGGTTTGAAAGTTGAATGGGTTCTTGGTGACATCTTAGTTGAACGCCGCGTTTGATACAAATCCCACGATGCATCGTTTGGGTAACTGTCCGGTGAATACTTTGTCCAGTGATTTCCCTTGCACGCCCGTAGGAATAGTGAGTGTTATTACTTCCACACGGGTGATGGGATACTTTATCGGGCGGACGTTTAGTGGTTTGGCATGTGCCAACCGTATAGAAGGTGCTACTTTGACACGTCGCACTAGAAGGCCTGCTTCAACGATGTGAACCTTAAAATGAGGGAGTTCAGGGTCCACCAAAAGACTAAACCCGTCACGGGAACGGACCTACTTGACTCTGAGTTCAGTGCCGTTCAAAAGGTATTTCTCTTGGTTAAACACGTCACCATGTAGATACCCCAAAAGATCCACCGTCTTACTTTTTGTGGTGAGACTGCGATGGGCCTCAATTCCCTTGTTGCTGGCGTTAGCCTCACCAAATATTCCGGGGGTGTCTGCGAAACAAAACACAGACCGCAAGTCAAATACTTTCTTTTGGCTTCACACTTGTAATTGAGCAGCGTCTCAATGTACGCTCTATAGGCATACGTGTTGCTGGGCGGTGAGACTAGTTTTTGGTTTACAAACACATCCACCTGAGTGAATAACGAATGCAACCAGTTGTTGACGGGTTCGATCTGATCCACCTCAGTGAAAGCACCACCGTCAGGTTTCATGATGGCCGCCCTGATATAAAGCATAGTCATGGAAAGACTATGCTCTATATCAGAACTCGCCTTGTCCAGTAACGGAAGATTCTACGGGTGAATCATCGGTGATCGGAAGAGACAGGTTTGTACTGGAGCCATTGCCCACTTTCAAGACTGGTTTGAGTGGGTGGCACGGAAAAGAGATCGAGTTCACTGCTGGCACACTCGCAGGACTGGGGGTGTAGAAACGACATTTTAAATGAAAATATTTACAGCTTCTTTCTTGACATTTTTACGACAGCGACGACAGAAGACTGACGTCGTTGCTTCTTACGACGCCCTATATAGCCGGATCCGGTCATCAGCGTGTTGATCTTCTGTTCAGCCTTGCGATTAAATTTTGTTCCAGCCTCGCCGACACGTTGCCGTAGGGCCTCTTTGATAGGACGCCGTTTATTGGCAACGTCGGAGATCACGTCGACACCTTTATGAAGCGCCTGTTTTCCAAGGGCTTTAGTACCGCTTCTGAGTAACGGTACAATGCTTTTGATAAGGCCGCTCTAAAAACTTCCTATCCCATACCCTATTTGATAGGGAACACCGTGGTGGATCGAGGATATTCCTGTTCCAGCCTGATTGACTTAGTATCTTTGGTAGGAACAGTTCATGTTGAGCAGCGTCAATAATGAAGTTCCACGCACACTTTTCCAAACTCGAATGGTACAGGTTCACCCGTGTCGGTTCTTATATTGATTTCCAAGCTTTCAATTTCCTTTCTTAGCACTGGCATGTAGTGCAACGGGTCATAGCTAACTGTCTTATGTATGCCGTATGGATAGTTTATGTTGTTGATACCGACGATACGTACAGTAGTGCCAAAATGTTGCCGACGGGCTGAGGATTGACGATATCCGTGTAGATGTACATTTGCGAGTGCAAGCCTAGTAGAATGTTGGCGGCGTACGGCGACATTGGTACTTTGATCAGATTAGCCTGAGGATCGAAACCGAGTTGTAGACTTAGTTGGCTTGATAGTTTCAGCAGCTGTATATCTGTTGAAATGATAATTTCCACATTTTTGTTGGGGTTTGTGTACTTAAATACAACTACATAATCCCCTTTAAAAACGCCTCTACGTAGTTTAGAGCTTTGATCAATTCATGGATAGTGCTGTAGTTTCCAGCAGGGATATGATCCTTGAATATTTGTTCCACACCGTTAGCGTACACCCTGTTGTATCATACAATATTTTGACCCTCGGGTACGGTGGTGAAAGAACACAGATATTGAAATTCAGCCAGAGCGATTTCCCACCACCCGTCGAGTGTAAGACGGTAAGGAATTTGCGTGGTGAAATTCGTGAGGGTCCTTTTCGGTAAATATCCCATAGATCTGTCGCTCGGCAAAGTGATATAAAACTTGTCCTTAATGGCAGGGCGCTGGCGTAACTGGCAGGAATCAAAGAATTAAACTTGGCGGGGTAACCTTTCCACTGCACGTACACTTTCTTTCTGGCACTTTTACCCTTGACACGTAGTATTTTATCAATTTTAAAAGTTTCGGGAAGACGTACGCGTCGCAATTCAGGTTCGTAAAAGTCCCCTCCACCTTTTCGCCATCAAGATTGGTGATTCTGTAGATGAAAGGCTATCGCAACACGACACTACTGACTTTGAAAATATCTTCGCTCTAAATTGCTTTTGTAGCCCTTTTCAAACAGTATTTTGGATTTGCTAATACGCACCGTGTCACCGACTTTTATTTTCGGCTTCGAGTTTGGACGCCTTTTGCCGTACAGATTATCTCTGACTTGAAGCAAATTAATTTCTGAAACGTCGACGGGTGCCATCTTGATACTGGAATGTTTTGCGCCGTTGTAAGCGTCGACTAGATCTTGGAGGACGTCCACATACCGATACGTGTTATTTTTGGTAAAATAACGCCACATGTGTCCTTTCAAAGTTCTATTTAATCTTTCCACGATGCTTGCCTTCACGTCTGGATTATGAGTGGTGTAGTAATGCACGCCTCCTTTCTTGAGAAATTTCCGGACTAGACGTGCCGTGAACTTTGTCCCCTTGTCCGTCTGTATACTTAGAGGTTTACGGCCGCTTATTCGAAAATGTCCCGTAAGGCGTCTCTCACGACGCTTCCCGTCTTGAATGGAAGCGTCCTCGCCCATGCCTTCCTGCTAAACACGTCGATGAAGGTGAGCAAGAACACTGCACCGTCATTGTATTTTCTGAGACTTCACATATCGTTGAGATCTGCTTGTCAGAGATCGTCAATGTTTGATACAACGTACTTGTTACGTGGAAACTTTTTAGCACCGGTTTGTGTAGGGTATAAGCGTCGTGCGTACGAAGCTATTCTCTTACTTTTTCGTGATCTTTCTTGGACACTTTTATGAGCGATACCGCCCCTGCGAACCCTGCAGGATGAGAAGGGTCGTAGTAGATGCCGGCTAAACGGTCCGTTAAACTCTGAACGGTGGCCCTTACCCTGATGGAATATATTTTGTGTAAGGTACAAGAGGCTAATATTTTGATGGTGGCATCCTTTGGTGAAAAGATCGACGACCACTTCGTTGGCTTCACGTATCAGGTTGTCCAGGATAATCAGATGGGGAGAGTCATTACAGTTGTCATCCATTCCCGGCAAACCCTTACAGAAAATGACGCGGGGACTTGTCCCGTCTTGTTCGAATCCCGGTTGCCATAAAGCATAATACCATGTGATTTTATCAAATTTAATGTTACACATTGTGTCCATGTGACGGATAAAGTCTGCTACAAAATGTAACTTTCCACAGCCAGAAGGGCCGCTTATGATGGCCTTAATGGATGTTTCATCTTGTCCATAATGTTTGAGACTGAGCTTATAACCTATATGAGCTTGTATTTATAGGATAGGAGGGAGGTGGGGGTGTAGACGTTAAAACACAAACATAATAGTTTTTACAATATTTATTTAAATCGTCATAAAGTATACACACAATGTAAAGCATACTGTGAATATATATAGTAGCATAAACATAAAAAAATTTACACACAGTTAAAAGTGTACTGTGAATATTTACAATGTTTATTTACACACAGTGAAAAGTATACTGTGAATATTTACAATATAGGGAGAATAGTGGCCTCGGTACTAAATATGATATTTACACAGATATGTTTTTCAATTTAAAAGAAAATAAATATATACAAACCGTTTATTATATATATTTGAATAGATATAAATAAATATATATATATACAAACAGTTTATTATATTTGACTAGATTAAAAAATATATATATATATACATATATACATATATACAAACAGTTGACTAGAATTAAAATATATACAAACGACTAATTGACTAAAAAAAATCAGGTAGGCCGAGGATTGTACTGGTAAATAAAAAAATATTAAAAAGTAACCCGTGTGCATAAAATAATTAAAAATATTCTGGTTTTCACGCAGAAAAAAAATGAAAAAAAAATCTCAAATCTTTGAAAAACAATATGTCAGTGGAACTGTCTAGAGTGAAAGAAAAAAAAATATGATTATTCAGCCCGTCTAAATAATCACCTTTTAGTCGTGGCGAGTGCGTTTACAAGGACTCTGATACCCAAAAGGCAACGTATTAAAATTATAATAATCCCTTAAGTAGACTTTCCTCGCAACATCTGTAAGCTAATCTAAAAGTCAAACAATTCCTATAGCTATAGGTTTTCCTTTGTAATGTTCTATAATCACAGGATATACATTTAGTTGATAGCGTATCTGTCCAGAGAGTAAAGGGTATCCCTTAGTAAATCTAGTTTATTAAACTTTAATTCCTTCCTGTAGATATGTAGACTATAAATAGACAATATATGTTTTAATATTCAGGATAAGGTAATCAAATAAAGCACGAGTTTTTAATATATAATATCGAGAGAGAGAGAGAGAGAGACAAGTCTTTGCTGTGCATCATACTATTTAAATAACTTATAGTTTACTTATTCATTAACAAGTGAGAAAGTTTCTTCGTGTTAATCAATAGCAGACAGCTATTATAAATACAAACACCAAGAAAGTTTGGATTCTAGACACCCATAATGGTTATTGGTTTTTTTTCAGCAAACCCGAGACTCATGATAGAGAATAAATAAGTATCGTTCATGTAGTAGTGCACACACACACGCGCACACACACACACATACACGCAAATTCATTTTAATTATTATGATAGGCCAAACTAATATCCCCATGTATTCATTTCTTAAGCACTTTCATTCTGTGCCATCTAACGAATAAAATTAGTAGTTATGACTTTTTTCAATATCTTGTTCTAGCACAGACATATCCATATTTAATTAATGGTATTATTACTACTCATACAATAATTTAAATACGGTAATGAGGTAGGATTAATTAAATTATTTATGAGGGATAAGTGTACCATCATTTGTATGGAGGCAGAGTTGGAAAATCCTTAGTTTAATAGGACAGCGTTCGAACTCCAACTGCGTCATTGAACCATACCAGTCGAGCCCCGTTTCGTTACTTGTACTTGAATACAATTATGAAGAGCTTGAATTTATTTTAAATATCATGAGGAACAATCACGGCGACTACATTTTATTAAATAATGTACAACTTTTACATATGTTCCTAAGTTAAATACCTAGGGAAAAATCATGGCAGCTATATATTTTGATAACATAAATAATAACTTTTACATAAGTTTATAAGTAAAAATCTAGGAAAAAAATCACGGTGTTTACATAACTTTTACATAAAATCAAGTTGTAAAGATTTAAATATCTAGATATAGTGTGTTAATTAATTCCCTTAGCACAAATAAAATAACTAACCATTTTTTATATTTCCATCAGACATTAATAGATATTTATAAAATATTATAAATGTCTCATATTAGGGTTTTGTAATGCCTCAAGGACTATAATTTTTTATTTAATAAATTCACCACAAAAATAATAATAGAAAGAGCTTCTATATTTACGGCAAATCATTGAAGTAATTAAATATTGAGTTACTATCACACATAAAAATATTTTATCAATACAGCAAGTTGTTAACACTTTCAATGTATACTGTTATATATGTTTTGATTTATCCAAAGCTATTATTTATGATTACTCCCTCATTGACACCTGGATACGGGAGTCGAACCAGGGACTTGTGACGCAACAATATATGTCTTGTATTTATAAAAGTAATTAGCGTCTATCCCACTAGACGGAGCAGAGGAGAAATACATCAAGCCTCAGTGAGAGAGATAGTGCTACTGAATATAACTGTAAATAGTTCGGGCTCGGGAGTCACACACACACTTTCTTTTATTATTATATATTCCTGTTCTATTAATATAAATACGTGGTTAGCCCTGCAGGGAAAAAAGATAGATAGATAGAGAGAGAGAAAACAAGATCTAATCTCGCCGAGCTACAGTCCCGTTTTTTATAGGAACAATTAGAAAAGCCTCCTAACTCTAATTTCATGTATTCATACGTCAAGACAGGTGCCCAATTAATAAGTACTGTGTTTACTTCGTAGTCTTTAGATTGATACCCCAAGAGAATGTAAATGGGCTGAATTGTTTCAACTTATCCATAATATTTGAGACAGAACTTCTAAGTCAAATAAACTTGTATTCATAGGATAGGAGGGAGAGGTATTTGGGTGTAGACGTTAAAACACAAACATGGCAGTTTTTATAATATTTATTTACACAAATAAATGTTTTCACAAATATAGCTCAAACCATGAAAATTATATATAAACATTGTTTTAAATATTATTCATGTAATTATTTCTAATATATCACCTTTTTTTTAATGTACCTATTTGAGTAACTCCGGTCGAGTAACAATAATAACGTAATTTATAAGTCTAATTGTGGCGTTTTTTAATGAAACAATCAAATTATATGTTATTTAATTTAAATAAAATACCCAAATGTAAAAAAAACCATTATTCTATAATAATATTTCTGATTGAAATAGAGGACTAATTATTAATGAATATTTTTTATTCATAAAAACAAGCACAACATTTTGTTGATCACAATAACCAATCTGTAAATATATAAACTTTGAAACAAAATTTTTCTAATATATATTAAACAAAATTTAAATTTTCAAAAAATAAATTATTTAGGAATTTGTAAAAAAAAGGTTATACTTATTTGTCATGAAAAACACTCTTCACCCTAGATTTTTCCTGTTAATTTAAAAAGAATCAAACTTTCTATACATTGTTGCAAGTAAGCTACGCTTAAATTATTTTGTTTTAGATAAATAAATAAACTGTATTATTGATAATGTAAAAGAGTTCCAGCGATACCAAGAAAATTATTTGGGATCAAATATTTAGGCTCATAGTCCCCAGTCTTATAGTCAGGTACACTATCCGTGCAACATGTCAGGGTATAGTCCCAGTCTTATAGTCAGGTACACTATCCGTACAACATGTCAGGGTATAGTCCCAGTCTTATAGTCAGGTACACTATCCGTACAACATGTCAGGGTATAGTCCCAGTCTTATAGTCAGGTACACTATCCGTACAACATGTCAGGATATAGTCCCAGTCTTATAGTCAGGTACACTATCCGTACAACATGTCAGGCTATAGTCCCAGTCTTATAGTCAGGTACACTATCCGTACAACATGTCAGGGTATAGTCCCAGTCTTATAGTCAGGTACACTATCCGTACAACATGTCAGGGTATAGTCCCAGTCTTATAGTCAGGTACACTATCCGTACAACATGTCAGGGTATAGTCCCAGTCTTATAGTCAGGTACACTATCCGTACAACATGTCAGGGTATAGTCCCAGTCTTATAGTCAGGTACACTATCCGTACAACATGTCAGGCTATAGTCCCAGTCTTATAGTCAGGTACACTATCCGTACAACATGTCAGGGTATAGTCCCAGTCTTATAGTCAGGTACACTATCCGTACAACATGTCAGGGTATAGTCCCAGTCTTATAGTCAGGTACACTATCCGTGCAACATGTCAGGGTATAGTCCCAGTCTTATAGTCAGGTACACTATCGGTACAACATGTCAGGCTATAGTCCCAGTCTTATAGTCAGGTACACTATCCGTACAACATGTCAGGGTATAGTCCCAGTCTTATAGTCAGGTACACTATCCGTACAACATGTCAGGGTATAGTCCCAGTCTTATAGTCAGGTACACTATAGGTGCAACCTGTCAGGGTATAGTCCCTGTCTTATAGTCATGTACACTATCCGTACAACATGTCAGGGTATAGTCCCAGTCTTATAGTCAGGTACACTATCCGTACAACATGTCAGGGTATAGTCCCAGTCTTATAGTCAGGTACACTATCAGTAAGATGGATTTAGGGGTTTCAGGGCACAGGAAGTGGTATGATGAGTTTTCTTATGGGCGCTTATAGCTACATTGGGTTTTCAGGGCAGCGGCAGGGTGAGGGTGGGGTGTGGAGGAGTTGTAAGGCAGATGAGGGAGGATGATCCTGAGTCACCAGAGGAGACGGTGGCCGCGGGGGATGGGTTGTATGATTGGTTCAGAGGGGAAGGTTCCCCCTCACCCCTTTCCTCCCTCGGCGTTGTCTCGCGTGTTCCAGGGATTCCCCCCCCCTCCCGCGACGTGGATTCGCGGGTGCGTAGAGGTGTGGGAGAAATGTCTCTCTCTTTCTCTCCTCTTTCTATCTCTCTCTCTTTCTCTCCACCCCTCTTTCTATCTCTCTCTCTTCCTCACCTTCCCTCTTTCTATCTCTCTCTCTCTCCCTCTATTCCTCCTCTCTCTCTCTCTCTCTCTCAGAGTAGGAGGTGGCGGTTTTTTTTTGGTATAGCCCTCCTTCCCTCGACTAGGCTGGAAAAATACATATCTAAAATGATCTTTTCTATCTCTCTGTCTCTCTCTTTCTATTTCCCCTCTTTCTATCTCTCTGTCTCTCCCTCTCCTCCTCTCTCTCAGAGTAGGAGATGACGTTTTTTTTTTTGTATAGCCCTCCTTCCCTCGAATAGGCTGGAAAAAATACATATCTAAAATGATATTTTCTTGCTCCGAATGAAACATACATAGCCCCTTATTATAAAAGACCTTAGCTTTTATTTCTACGATCAAGGACTTAAATAAATAGTACAACTTTTTTATTTAGCGAGTATATTCTTAAGATTATGATGATACATACATACATATAAATTCTCTTTCCCTCATAGTCTTTCACTTGATGCATACAAAAAATATCTTTCTCTAAAGTCTTGTCCAAACATGTTAGAACACTTCACCACTTGAACAG
>JBCFYV010002073.1:0-22500 GCA_039000515.1 Timema cristinae
GACCTTGAATCTAAAAGCAGGAACTCTGACAACTATACCATTTTTTTAATTAATGTAATCAATTAGTATAACACTGATTGAAAGTGGAATTCATAAAGAAAATAGCGAAAAGTTTTTTCGTGCTTTGCTTGTTTAAAATGGAGGTTTATGTTTTAAATATATTATTATTATTATTATATTATTATTATTATTTTTTATTATTATTATTATTATTATAGCACCGCTCTTACTACCCTTCGGGTTATACACCCTTAAGCTAATGTGTAATGGTAGGGTGATTGTGAGATGAAATGAAGACCTACAGTTTAACGTGGAACCCCAAAACCAGGGTGGAGACCTGGCATTCCCTCACATTCACAAGATATTTTTTTAAATAAATGTTTCCAATTTTATAATAATTTTAAAATAAAACTTTATGGTGTGAGCCCGCAAGTGAGCTGTAGCGAATAACAACGTTATATTATTATTTTTTAAAACTACCTGCTGGTCCAAAGCTAATATTAAATATCATTTTAAGACTCAACATCTTAACCAAATCAAGCTTCTTGGTGAAATATGGAAATACTGAAAGGTGGTCAAATTCACTTTCTCGGAACGATCTTTCCCCGTTCATATACCCCAGGGATAAATGGAGGGAAAAAGTAAAAAAGAGAGGAGTAAATGATATCAAAAAAAGAAGAGGAGGATAAAAGAGGTCAAAGGATCAAGACAAAGGGGGGAAAAATAGAGGAGGGAAGTTCTATGGGAAAGACATCAATATGGTGACTGGAAATAAGGGGGACTTTGGAGATGGTTATAACGCGGCGAAGCAGAGATTTAGCTGAGTGAAATAACCACGAGAGGGGGAAAATATCGAGATAGAAATTTTTTTGAAGAAGAAGATTCTGGGTGACTGCATATTTGGTTTAGGATGAACCCCCAAAGGGGTTTTTCTGTAAGTTTATGAGGGATATAGAGTTTTGTACACAACTTTAATAATAGTTGTATTAAAATTATTCGGATTATTTTAACATTTGGGCAATAGAGTCCATCTCTATGGTCTAGTGGCCGGAGTTCCGGGATACAGATCCCCAGGTCCTGGGTTCGATCTCTGGCACATCCAGATTTGTTTGTGGAGCAGTGGGCTAGAGCAGGGTCAACTCAATCTCGTGAGGAAAAATGAGTAGCTATTTAAATTAAAAAATAGCAGCTCTGGTCTATAAAACTGGAAATGGTCTCATGAACACCCTCTAAACCGCAAAAGTAGATACTACATCACCAACAGACGGCAGCCATTGGTTGGTTTTTACTATATTTCAGACTGATGCTATGAAGTATTTTAGTCAATAGTCGTGAATCAGAAGTTCATTGTTACAAATATCTTATTGCCAATGTGATAAAAATATTATAATAACAAATTCATATTTTTTTTTTAATACTAGGCTGATTGATTACCAAACCCTTCCTTCACCTCTGACAAGACATCTTGTGAATGTGGGAATGCCCGGCCTCCACCGTGGTTCGGATTCCACGTTAAACTGTGGGTCCTTCATTTCATCTCACAAACACCCTACCATTACACATTAGCGTAAGTGCGTATAACCCGAACGGGTAGTAAGACGCGGTGCTAATAATAATAATAATAATAATAATAATAATACTAGGCTGATGGTTGTTTTTTTTGTCTCACTTTTTCCCTACACATACTAGCTTATCGAACGTTTAATTATTACTGGGGTATTTAATCTGAGGATGGTAGAATTGATAAGAAAATGTAACCAAATCCCCATGGAGGCAGATTGAAAAACCATCTACAAAATACCACTCATAGCAGTGGAGTTTCGTGGGGAGTTGCAAGGGAAGCAGACCTTGTTAAAACTGTACCTGTGATATGTTCTCACCCACTTGGGCCCATTTGACCAATCAAAACATATATATGCTAAGATCTTCTTGACCTATCATCCGTATACTCGTCAATAAACCTTTAGTGAGCTAGTACATAATTGAGAAATATTAAAACTACTTTTAACCTAATTTAAAAAACAAATTTAAAAACCTTCTATGCAGCCATCTTTTAATTTAAAATATCAGTGATAATTTGTTCAATCCATTTATTTAAAAACGAAAGGAAAGTCGAAAATAAAAAAACATTGGACTAACTAAATACTATTTAAATCAAAAAATCTTAACTTTTTCAATTCGGGGTTTACGAATGATGGAGGCCTACGTTGAATGATGCCAGGCTAGAAAACGGAACGCATAGGGAAACCGAGGTTATTCTGTTAGTTTCCCCGGAATTTTTATTGTCTCTTAATAAAAATAAGTTAGTTTAATGCGCGTGCGCTCTATTCACCATTACTAAAACTATCAATAGGGTTCTTCATGCTCGCCCATTTTGGCAAATACGCACATGACGAGCTCGAACCTATGTCAACTTTGTATTACTAACAAAGAAACACGAAACTCCCTCTAATCCTCCCCCTTCCAGCTCTGAAAAATTATGGTAAACTTTCGATGAACAAATTAATAAAAACAGAACTAAAATGTTTGTACCTACTCTACGTCAAAAATGGGGGAAACGTCGTTCGGACTCTTGGTTTCCCTAGACCTTAGTCGGCTCGTGGAAGGTTTTCTCCACGGAAGAAGTAGTTCGGGGTAATAGGTGACGTGAAGGACCTTCAAATGAAGTATGTGGAGTCAATCTGAGGGGGTAAATAAACACCTCGTGACAATAACAATAGAGTCAGTGCTGACCGCTCCATGTAATTTAGAAAACAATACAATTCTGTGTTCTTGGAAAAATACCTTTATATTGAAGAAATAGTTTCTTTATATTATGTGGTGGTATGAATAAATAAAATTACATAAAATTAAAATAGGCTTTAAAAAAATACTCCAAATGTTATTTTACAATATTAAATTGAGTTCAGAAGATATACCAAAAATAGATATTCAATTTTTTCAAACTTTCAAATTATAACTGATTTTAAAAGTGAAAATAACAGATATTTTAGAGATAAATTGTATTTTACATCCTTGATTAAGTTTTATTATATATATATAAAATATATTATATTTACGTAACTAGTCATACTAACATTTATGATTCACAAGGGCTATTGGAATTCTCGATAAAATACAAATTTGTTACACTTAGATATAAATTATTATAACCACTTGGACAGAAAACGAATGGCTGAGTGCTTACATCAAAGTGTAAAATAATTTGGGGCGGGCTATTATATAACCATAGAATGTATAATATGACGTTCGTTAAATTTTAAATGAGATCAATTTTATACTTTATGGTAAATTATAGTGGGCAGGAATATCATTTACTGAAAACAAGAAACTTGCATAAATATTTTGTTTTAAAACATTTGTTTTCTAACTATTAATTTTGCTTCTGATGGAATCGTGATTAAAAAATTCATAAGGGGAAGTGTAAATTTATCTGAAATGCGTTATAAATTTATAATACCTCTTTTCTGAATATTAATCTATTTTGATGACAACCTAATCTTATGGTCAAAAAAAAAAATTTTAGTCCCTTATATAAAAATTATGCTCAGATACTGAAATGTTGAAAGATTTAAATTTTAACGTGAAAGTTTGCTTTCTTTAAATCAATGTCGATTTTTAATAGTAATAATAATAATTTTTTAGTCAAAAATAGTATTTTTATTTGCTTTTTATTTTACGATTATATGGATGAACATTTTGTTTTACTTAAAATAATAATCACACTTTGCTCAGTTTTAATTTACCAAAAACAATAATTTTGTAGACAAACCCAAGTAGTAAGTAGCTGTTCTAAGATTTTGATAATATGTAGATAACGAGCTTTTTCAAAACCCAAATTTAAACAAATAAGCAAAAACTTTTTTAATAAACATACAAATTTATTTACGATTACTTTTCCCTTACTCTACAATAAAAAAAAATTCAAACATATACAAGATGATAGAAATGGGTTTTTTCTTGTATTTTCATTTGTTATCTTTTTTCAAATATTTAAGATCATTTATAAAGTACACCGTTGTTATAATTATAATAGAGCAATATTTTAAACTAAAAGGATACACATTTAAATATAATTGTATATTTAAATAAATGTTGATTTTACAGTTAGATACCTCTCAGAAAGTAGTTTATAGACTTCTACGTTTTAAGCTTACTTTAGGATTGATATTATATTTAATTTTAAAGTCTCATTTGGTGCCTCTTTTATTTTAAAGGATGTAAAAGTAGAATATTGTATAGTCTTTTCAATATCTAAAATTTAATTTTGTGTCCACCAACTCTTACAACCCATCCGGTTTCCCCGCACGTCAAAAATTAATAGGATAAGAGAAAGAGAAATAATTTATACAGAGGAAAATGTACCCACATTTACGTTTGAAAGAGTGGGAAACAATTTGGTAGCTAAAGAATAGCCGGCTGCTATTTAAACTACAGAACATATGAGACGACGCCTTAGTCCGTGCTCCCATTGTTGGGGGGTTTTATCTACTCTACCTTACGTATTAAACTTCAATGTAAAATTTTAATGCAATCTCTAAGTTTTCACAATAACAAATGATTTGTATATAGACCAATAAATGACAACGTTTGCAAGGCAATGAATCACTACAGTCCAATTTCCCTAGAAAGATAAAAAAGCTACTGGGTCTACTCTCACGTATCCATACGTCAAGTCAAGTGGTTTGCAGATGTCATTAATGACATATATTGTCAATACCTATAAAATACTTAGATAATAGAGTAAAAAAAGTAATAAATATTGACAGTAAAATAGTTTATTTTGAACCTTTTATCTATGAAAATGTCACTGTATCAGACAGAAGTTAGGACTAGCACTTGAAAAACTAGAAATGTCAAAGTTTAGTACAAAGGACATTTACAAACCAACATAATGTTATTCATGGCTTCAATTTTCTTTAAAGTGGGAAAGCCCTTTTTGTTATGTTTAGACTGTTTTTCGCTTGGTTTTAAAAAAGGCGAAATGTATTCGGGATAAAATTTCAAATGTGAAAGTTGGGTTACACATAATTAAAGGAAACGAGGGAGTTTCATTTTTTGTTTAATTTTAAAGCGACCCTTTTATACAATATAAAACCCAAATTTGGCTTCTTTATGCTTGCATTATTTTGTCTACATTCATTTTTATAAATAAAAGGTGGCCCGTAAATGTTTAATTTTTAACGTTTTATGTGTAAGGTTTATAGTCACCCTCATATATTTTCTTTATGTTACATATATTCAATACTTGGACCGAGAATATTAACATATTGAAAATATTTTTCATGTTAAACCCCGTTTCTTAAATTATTTATTTTATTATAACATATATTTATATTTTTAACCTCCTTCTTATAATCAACAGTTTTATTTTGGATAGTATTTGGGGTTCAAAGGGAAAAAAGGAGAAAGTCCGTTTAATCAAGTGAGTTGTGCCCATCTGTTAGACAATCATGAAACCTTTCTAATTCACTTATGATTTTTTAAAAGGGAGAAAATTTTGTCTATTTAAATTAACTTTGCTTGGGTCTTTTTGGGAAAAAAATTTATGAAGTTTTTTGTCCTAGAAAATATTTGTAATATACTTTCCAAACCCCCCCCCCCCCCCCTTTTTCCCTGTATTCTTAATTTACAAACTGAATAAAATTTAAAAAAATAACATTTTACCAGTTGATTTTTAATAAATTTGTCATTGTTACAAAAAAAGCCTATTTCAAATCTAAAAATATTCTACATCCCGAAGTCGACCCCGGGCCCTTCATTGTCAACGCATCCCGACTGAGATTTTAACTTTTCCATTAAAGGGTTCTAGTTTCTGCCCCCCTATTTTTTGGGGGAAAAGGAAACTTTACGGTGGATGGTAAATTGACTATGTTTCCTCCTTTAATTAAAAAAACTTTAATTACCGGGGGAAATTTACACCATGCAGTTTTCGTTAAAGTTTAATTTTGTGAAAAATTAAGTTTGGTTTGTTGGGGTTTTGACTTTTTGGGAAGTTGTTGTAGGAAAATTGGGAAAATAGAGGAAAGGGTGGTTGGGGTTAGAAAAGTCAATATAGTTGAAGTGGGTTTCCCCTTTTAACCCCAAAAAACCTCATATCTTGTGTAATATTTTTTTGACGATCTTCCTTACTTGAGAGTTCAAATTTGGGCGTTTCTTATAATTCGGAAGTTTTGCTATCTTGACATTTTTATGATGGTCGTAGCCAATGTTATTTGTAAGCTGAAATGTAAAAAATTAATTAAAAGGGTATGTGTCCTTTTATTTAAAGATTCTGTACTTTTTTTGAACAAAATTTTTAATTTCACACTTTTCCGTTTGGGCTATGGCATTTGATAATTATTAATTTTATTATTTTAATTATTAGTACAAATGTTACAACCCCGAACGTAAACGTGTGAAAATAAAACCCTTGTACATTTTTTTACTTTTCCCTCCTTAATGTTACTAAACATAAGTTTTTTTTCGATCATATTTTTTCCCAACCCGGCTGGCTAGGTCTGTGACCTACACATCCCTTAAAAATTAAATTTAAAGATTAGGACGGGCCAACTCCCCCCCAACCGTTAATTCAAAAAATTGTAAAAGGGTAAACTTTTAATTTAAATGATAATTTCCCCCCCCATGGGGGTCAAAACCCGGGAAACCCCTAAGCTCAGTAGAAGACACCTATCGACTGAGCAAAAGTTGTCCCCATTGTGATAAAACTACAATCCTAAATTATTGCGCTATTGTTTTAGGAAAAGAGTTTGAATTTAAGGGAATGTACCCCTATTTACGTGGGGGAAGAAATTTATTTTTTAAATAACACCTATTGAAAATCCAATAGGAAAATTGCCCCCTATCCACCATAATCAATTTTCCAGTCTGTGTGAGAGTGACTCATTGGCCATTCTACTAGCGAATAGGGTGAAGCAGTAAAATTTTTTGGGCCAAGCCCGTATAGTTTTAAAATTTTAGAACCTGCATCTGTGACCACGTGGTCAAAAAAAACCCCGGTACGCCCTTTTCTAATTTGCCCAAAACGGTGAGGCTAGGCTCAAAATTGGCTGGTTACAGAAGGTTTCCCCAAAAAAAAATCTACTTTAATACTAATGTGGCTACATTTTTTTAATAAATTTTCCTTAAAATCCGGGAAAAAAAAAAAAAATTTAGATAAAAAAACAGAGTGATGTATGTACTAAAATAAAAATAAATTTAAAAAATATGAGCTGGGAAAAAAGTTTCGCTTTTTTTTTACAACCAAACTTCACCTTTTTAACCCAATATACTAAAAACCCTAAGTTTCTGATTTATAAATTTAATACTTTTTCCCACATTATTTTCCCAAAACCAACTACCAAACCCTTTTTAACATTCAGCTTTATTATGACCCGGGGCCGAGTATAACTCAATTTTTGGGAAACCGAAACTGATGTAAAATGGCTTAAATGTTGGGTATTTCGAAATTTCAGTCCCGCCCTAGATGTGGGATGAGTAGGTATATTATTTATAACCCTCGAAAGGAATACAATTAGTTTTTTTTGTTGTCATTTGATTAGAAGATCTTCTATAGTTGCGATAAATATATGTATTAAAATTTTTAAAAAACCTCTTTGTTTAGTAGTCTGTGTGGAAGCTGATTTTGTCGAAGTAAGTTTTGGCACCAGTGAATGTAAAAACAAATAAACTCTACTTTTAAATAGGGAAACATTTTGAAATCTAAAAAGTTTATGGAGAATTGTTTTTATAAGTCAAAAGGGTTTTTGTCTTCCGTCTTAAAAGTTGCTATTACTAAAACATACACATGTAACCATTTAAAGTTTCCCTTTAAAGCAAATGATCCCCCTTTCACTAAATTTTAAATCCATTCGTGAGTAAATTTATATTCTTAATAGCAAGTTTTAGATGTATTTTATAAAGTTTTTCGCATGGTTTTGTGAGGAAATATCCAAAAATTTTGGCTATATTGTATACTAGAATATTCTGAAGCGCCCCATAAAATGAGCTCACAAACAAACGCAATATTTTCCTAATAGCAATCAAAAGGTTAGTAAAAACAAAAATTTTATACATATCATAAAAACATAATATGGAAAGTAAGGTCACAAATTTAAAAAAAAGAACACAAATGTTCAACGTTTATTTTGGTTTTAAAGGTTGTCCCCCTAGTGTATTAAAATTTTCAAAACGGGAAATTTTAATTCTATTAACTTAGGAAATTTTGGGGGAGGGCCACTTTTCCCTTTTCCCCAAAGATTAATTTTTAAAATTTTTTTTTTAAATGTGTTTTTGGGGGGCTCCTATAATTTCCCGAAAATTTCAAATATTTATGCCCGTATGAAGTATTTCTTAGCACCGCTTTTACTAACCGTTTGGGTTTACGATATGCACTTACAGTAATGTTCAGGTTTAGGTAGTAAATTTAGAGGAATGTACCGCGCTAGAGGAAGAAAGGGGAAAAACCCGTTTGTAAAAAACACCTCAGTACACCTGACGAGATTCTATCCGGTCTTCCATAATAGGGAGGCGGGGCTACTTTGGCATTTATTGTTAATACATCGAAGGAAGAACTTCTGCACCAATTTCAGCCCAAAATATTGATACGCTGTTCAGGGTCGGACTCCTGCCCGCAGGGAAGCCTTTTCTGTACCAGAAAAATTATCCAAATGTTTACAAAGATTTTTATTCCTAGACGGCTGTTGTGTAATATTGTTAGTTTATTTTACGTCATCGACATTTTTTCTTTAGTTAGAGTGACTAACTTTACTTTGTATGTCTTCAGACGGAGTGTGTTGTTACAATGTTTTCTTTTAGTCAAGTGACTATGTTTTTTATGTCCATCAAACATGTTTTCTTTGTTGAGAGACTAAAATTTGGTCCTATTTTATCATAAATGGTTTTTTTGTCAATAGTCTGGCTACCATTTTCCCAAATGCCCTTCCCGACGTATTTTTAATTATGGGGCTGAATTTTCTAGATTTTTGTAGGTCCAGGTATTCAAGTTAACCCTAAACAAAAATTTCATTTTTTTTTCTGAGTCCTTAAGACATGGTAAGATTTCAGGGGACGCCCCTAAAATGCATTTTCATTTTTTTCCTAATTTCCGAAAAGTCTACAAAAGGTAATTTTTACACATTTGTCCAGGCCCAAGTTAGGTCACGGACTGTAGGCAGTCTTTTTGATACGTTGTTTAACAAATTTGTGGTGCGAAACTTGCGGGAAAAAGCTAGTTTAAAGTAGGGGCCCGCGTGAATATACTTTTTTCCCGGGCCCCTTTTTGTCCCAATTTGATCTAAGAAATTTAACATAGTGTCTACTAGTATTAATGTAAAATCCCTGGGTGCGGGTTTTAATAGTAAAAATGTACATTGGGGCTCTGGCATTTCTTATTGGGAAAAGGGCCGGCCAAAGTAAAATCCAGTGTAATGCCTGATTGTAACCCCCTTTTTTCAATTGTTTTTGAAAAATTAAAAAATTTCCTCCTATAGGATTTTTAAAAACTAAGGGTGTTTTATGATTCTCCTTGAGTTTAAAAAAAAGAAAGCTTTTTGAAAGTTTTGTTTTAGAAAAATTCAAAAATATAGGATTTTATTTTTGCAATTTTTTTTTTAAATTTTCAGGTTTAGACCATATAAAATTTAAGCCGACGCAAACCTGGCTATTTTGTCTTGAAATATTCTTGAATCAACTCCCCTTTAAAACCTTTGTCGTGAGGTGTAAGATCTATAGTAGGGTGGCGTATGGCCCCCGCTTCCCCAAACCCGGGGTCAAAAAAAACCCAATCCTGTTTTATGCCCTGTTTTTCCCAAAATCTTTCCCGTTTTTCCCCCCAAACCCCTGCCCCTATTTTCCCCTTCTGTTTGGGGTTGCTTTTAAATACCTTCCCCCCCCCAAAATTTTTGACCTGCTTTCCACATCCACCTCCCCCCCCTCCCCCTCGACTACCAACCCTGGACATGTTGGTTTTTTGATGTTTTGTTAATAGATTTTGGGTCATCCCGGGGGAAAGGGGGTTTTTTTCCCCCTGGCGCCAGTATTTTCGGGCAGACAAAAAAAGAAAGATATTGAGTCATTGCCCCGGGGCAAGGGGGGTTTTTTCCCTGGGGGCCCAGTTTAAAGGGGGGCTGGAACGAAGTTTGGGCGCTATGTGACAAGCCTAAAATTTGAACATCGGCTTTTTTGTCAAAAAGGCCTGCCCCGGAAAAGCAGCATGCCCCCTTGCGCTATGGTGCTTTGGGGTAGAGTGTGGAAATTTGTTCCGAGCCCCCCCTCCCCCTTTTCGCCACCCTGACCCCAGACTGCCGGGGCGACAAGTGACTTGATAACCTTTGGTTTTTCCCCAAATACGTAACATCGCAACCCTGGCGCCGGGTTGGCGGGCGGGACAATTTGGGCAAAAAATAGACGTGACCTCGGCAACCGGGGTTTTTTTCCCTTGAGTAATTTTTGCGTGTTATGTCGAAAACCTCTAGCATCTCAAATTTATGCACAATCGGGGGGCCTCAAAACCCCCATTTTAGGGCCCCTCCCCCCGTCACAAGTCTACAAAAAATTGTTTTTTTGGTACGTCTGTCGAAATGTCTGGAAATGTACCTCCCCACCCGGGGTCTCGGTCGGCAACCCTGGGGTTTTTTCCCCAAAGGTAATTTTGCGGGGTTTTTTGTCGAAAAACTTTTGCATTCAAATTATGCACAATCGGGGGCCTTTGGGAAAATCCACAGTTTAGGGGCCACTCCCCCCTGTCACAAGCCCAACTAAAATTGTTTTTTTGGGTAGCGTTTTTCCCAAAGCAGGGAAAATGTTCCTCCACCCGAAAGCTCTGGGCCCGGACAACCTGATTTTTTTTTTCCTATGACTTTAATATCGCGTGTTATTTCCCAACCCGGGTCGCCATTTTATGTCGGCCCGACAAGACAAAAATAGATTTTGGGAGGTCATTGCCTCGGCCGGGTTTTTCCCGGGTCAAATGTCGGGGCCCAGAATAGAAAGGGGGTCTTTCCCCGGGGGGGGGCAAAAAAGGGTTTTCCCTGGCGCCAGTTTTGGGGCAGACAAGAAAAGAATAGATTTTTGAGGTCATTCCCCCGAGAACGGGGGTTTTCCCTGGCGTCAGCTTTGACGGCTCCCGAGACAAGAATAGATCTTGACCGCAAAAAAACCCTTTGGGGGTTTTTTTCCCCAATGACGTAATCTTTGGTGTTATGTCGCAACCCTGGCGCCATTTATTTGGGCGACAAGCAAAAAGATATTGGGGTTTTCATTGCCAGGGCAAGGGGGGTTTTTCCCCTTGGCGCCAGTTTGGGCCCGGCTCACGAGACAAGAATAATCTTGACCCCCAAAAACCCTTTGGGTTTTTTCCCCTTTGACGTAATCATTGGGGGTTTTTCCCGAAACCCCGGGCGCCGGGCTGGCGGGCAGAAAAGGAAAATTTGGGACAAGTTAGATCGTTTGATTTGGGGAAAAATAAAACCCCCGACCCATTACATTCGGTCTTTTAAATTTTGGAAAATTGGCTAAAAATAAAGTTCGAGATGATTTTAAAAAAGCCTGGAAAAGGGGTTTTGAATTTGAGAATTTTAATTCGTTTTTTTATATTTTAAGGGTTTTTTAAAATTTTGATTTCATGTCAGTCTGTACAGTTTTTTCCCCCTTCTTCTTTGTTAGAAGGGAGCCCATGACGCCCGGCGGGGCCCGGCGAAACCCTGGGAAACCCCACTAACCTGGCCCAGTTGAGGAAATTTACAGATAAAGGGGATTTGTAGAGCGGAGGGTGACTGGTCCGGGGTAATTAGCGGGCCTTTGATAGACTTGCCCAGTGTGTTTTTTTTTTTTCTGTAATTGGAAATTTAAAATATGTATTTTTTTAAATTTTTCAAAATTACGGGGACCCCTATGGGTGGAGGGGGCCCTTCTGGGCAGGGGTAGCGACGGGCCCGTGCCGAATCTCCCCAGGGGAGGCCCCCCCCAAATTCCCTGTGCCAGGCACTTTTTCCGCTGACGTACTCGGGCCCGTCCCGGGCCCTCCTTTTTCCCTGCCCCCCCTATCCCCCAGCGTCCCCCTCGTTTGGACAGTTTTGGACACCTTTCGACAGGCGGGATATGTAAGTATCCACTGTTTAAAATATACAAATTTTGAAAGTCATGCCCCCTTCTCGCCCCAAGCAAACAAAATTTAATGGGTATAGTTCGAAACCTTTGTAGCTGTAATTTCAATTCAATTGAAACAAAGTTCGTTTAGTGAACAAGAAAAGGGCGGGAAAATTAAATATTTTTTTCGGGTTGGTCTATAAATTTTAAAGTGGGGGGTTTTTTTCTAATAGTTTTTTCCCCTCTCCCTCTATGAAAAATTTCCCGGTGCATTTCCCTTTTTAAATTCGGGGGTTTACAGTATTTATTATTTTTTAAACAAAAAAAATTTTTCTTTTAACTTTTAAAACAATATTTAAAGTTTGTATTTAATTTTTTACAAAAGGAATTTATTTTTAAAAATTTTTTTTCTAAATAGTTTTTCCCTTTCACATGCCCCACCCCAAAACCCCCGTTTAATCGCCACTTTTTTCGAAACCTCTTGTCACCTCCCTCTTTTCCAAGTAATTGAAATAGTTCGTTTAGTGGAAAAGAGAAGCAGGAAAATTATATATTTTTTTAGGGGGTTCTGGGAATTTATGTGGGGAGGTTTTTCTAATAGTTTTAAACCAACTCTAACTCTATGCAAATGCGGGTGCACTTCCTCAAATTTCGGGGGTTAAACAGTATTTATTTTTGTCAACAAAATAAATTTCTATAACTTTAAAACAATATTTAAAGTTTTTTTAAATATTACATGGGAATTTATTTTGGGAAAAAGTTTTTCTAAAAATTTTTTCCCAATTTC
The DNA here is from genome assembly GCA_039000515.1 of Timema cristinae. NCBI lineage: Eukaryota > Metazoa > Arthropoda > Insecta > Phasmatodea > Timematidae > Timema > Timema cristinae. The sequence continues at coordinate 12,854 of JBCFYV010002073.1, forward strand.
TCCCTCCTTGCAAAAGGGCTGGCCCCACTTCCTAAACGCGGGAAAATTTATATTTTTAGGTGGTCTAGGGAATTTATGGAGGTTTTTCTAATAGTTTTTCCATTCCCTCCTTGAAAAATGCCAAAGTGCACTTCCTCTAATTCAGGGTTACAGTATTTATTATGTAAAACAAAATAAAATTCTCAAAAATTAAACGATTTTTAAAAAGTTGTTTTAATATTCCCATGAAAATTTTTTTTTTGAAAGTTTTTTCTAAAGTTTTCACCATTTTTCCCCCCTTTGGCAAATGGGGGTGATTTTCCTTTAAAATTTTCCGTCTACCATTTTAAAGTGACTAATTTTTTTTGGTGAAAATGTAATTTTTTATGTCAACAAATATTTAGTTTCGCGCCAAAAAATTTACCCTGCGCTGTTTTTGGCTAAAAGCGTTTTTTTCTTTGTAGACCAAAACGGCCGCGGCCGAAAGAGTTTGGGGTTCAAATTTCTTGCCTTTTTAAAAAATTTCGGCTTTTTTTTTCACTCTTTTTGGGGGAATTTTTGGTTTAAAGTTAAAGAAATTTTTGTAACATATTTTATAAAAAAAACGGGGTTGTTTGAAACAGTGCTTATTTTGGGCCCTGTGTTATAGTTAAATTGGAGACCATAAATGGGGGGAAAACCGTCTTCCCAGCGCCACCGGCAAAATTAGTCCTTTCACCACACTGCGGGGGTTTGCTGACTGCGAGCCGGGAGCGGGCGCGATTTCCCCTGCAGTGGGGGAGACTGGGCCCCGTGGACCCGGCTACAGCTGGTAAAACCTTGGGACCCCAACGGGGATTTAGTGGCCCGGTAAGTCAAAATAGGCGGGGCTTTTGAAAAATGGCGTCCTTTTTCCGTATCTTTTAAAAGAAAAGGTTTAAAAAAATTTGAGGCTTTTTCTTTTAAAACCGGTAGAGAAATTACCACAGCTTGGTGCCCACAAGCGTTTCGTGACGCATTAAGCGGGCTTGAAGAACAAATTACAAATTTGTTTCCATCGGCGCAGGACCATGGCGTTAGCGCCGATGCCCCAGTCGGTTCCCTTTTGAACAGCACTGACTCAAACGTTACCCCTGTGTCCCGTCTCATTTGGGCGAGCGGCCCAGTTAGCCCCCCGAGCGTGCTTGTAAATAAGTCGCGTGTTCCCAAAGAAATTACTTTGTTTTTGAGTACACACCCCTGAAACGTTAAACCCCCTGCCTTTTTAAAAGGACCCCGTGGGTGGCGATTTTGTGAAAAAACTCGCCCCCAACAAGCACATAAAAGCCGAAAAAACCCAAAAAGGGACCCTTTTACGATTAAAAAAAACGACCACTTTGCCTACCCCGTGCATTGGTTTTGCCAAACCCTTATGGATAAAAAAAGAGAACCGGGAAAGTTTTTGGACTTAACACCTTTAAAAAAAGATCAAAAGGGGTCTTTTTCCCATTCAAAACTCAAACAGAGGAACTATCCCGGAATGCCCTTGTGAATTTTTTAAAAGGTGGGGGGACTCACTGAGCTGAAACAATTTAAAAACTCCCTCTCCGAATAAAAAAATCCAGTTTTTTCGGGGACCCGGTCGGGGGGGGGGGGGGGTTACCTAAAATGGGGGGGGGCCTACTCCCTCCAACCCATTCCGTTTTAAAGGGGAAACCTTGAATTTGTTTTTTCACGACGAAAAGAAAAAACCTTTTTTGATGTCAAAACATCCTTGACACCCGCTTTTAAAAGTGCTCGTATTTTTTGGCCGCGAGTGCCGTTTTCCCCGTTCAGAAAAAAAGAACAAACACAATGCGAATCCGCGGGGCAAAAAGTCCTAGCAAATAAACCCCGGTTTGTACGGGGGCCAAAACTTTTGGCCCAAAAAAGACTGCGGGCGTGGTTCCCCAAAGCAGAGGGTGTTTTGATAACCATAAACCCCCCGGTTTTTTCACCCGGTCACAGATGGGTCTGTGATGTCAAAAAGGTTTTGCGGGGGTTTTGGGGGCCAATTTTTCATTTTGGAAAGATCAAATTTTTTCACGGGGGTTTTAGGGAAAACCTTTTTTAGAGTATCAAATTAAATATCTTCCTTTTGGTCATTTCTGTTATTAAAAAACAGGCCCCGTCAAACCCCATCACGGGAAAAAGATTTATTTCATGTTTGTATTTATGATTTTGAATGCAGACAAAGAAACGTTTCTTAAAGGGTTGGGGTCAGCCCCGAATTTACACAAAACCAAACCAATGTGCCCTGCAAACGTTTTTGTAAGGCCGGTTGTTCTTTATAGATGCAAATAAACCCCTTTGGGAAAACTTGGGGGATGGACTCGAAATATTAAAGGGGTGTCCCAAAAGGGCCCCAAATTTTTTTCAAAATTTATTTTTTAAATTAAAGCTTAAAAATTTTTTAAAGGATATCCCCTCCTCGGCCAAAACGCTAAACCCTATGTTTGGAAATTTTTTTTAAAAAATATTGTGGAGGTTAAAAAATGGACTCCAGAACTTATAATAACGGTGGGAAAATTTTGTCCATGCTTTGGGCCCCTCCCCCCTTTATTATCATGAATTTTCCCCCGTTTGTCGCTGCCAAAAATTGCCCAAAACTTTCGGCTTGGAAAAGGTTTTTTGGGCCCAAAGGGGCTTTTCCCCCCATTTTTTTCAAAAAAAAAGAAAACGGGGTATGGGGGCCCCTTGCCGAAAAGGGGGGACTAGGGCATCGGTGAGATGCAGTTGGGGAAAGGAGCACTTTTTGAGAAGTGGAATGACCCCTTTTGGCAAAGAAAACTATGTTTTTGTTTTAAAAACGCGAGATTGGAACTGTATTGTGTAAAAGATGTAGAGTCCTACAAAGGGGCCTGCTGAATTTAGGGGAGATGCCATGGAGAAACCCAAAGGGGGATCCCTTCAGAGAGGCTTGAAAGGGAAACCCGGGAGGGGCCATTTTGGTTTACCGCCAAAGGCCCATTTTTTAAGGGAGAAAACTACCCGGTATTTTCCCAAAGGGTTTGGCTATCGGGGCGCAACCAACAGTCGCACGCGTTTGTAAAAATGGCTCTTTGGGACCCCATCAAGGGCGGTTTCCTCTATTTTTTTCATGGGGGGGGTTTAAACGGCCCTGGGGGAATATGTGTTAGGGCGACGTTAGACGGTGTTGTTAAAGGGGGAGGATCCCCCCACCGTTTTCCCCATTTTTGGGGGCCCGGTTTTTGGGCCGGGTGCCCCCCCTCTGTTCCCCTGCCCGGGGGAACCACCCCCGTAAAAATACCCCCCAAGGACCAGGGAGAGGTTTATAAGCGCCCAAATTGGCTTTTTTGGGAAAATTTTTAAAAATTTGCCGTTTTACCCCGGCCCGTAGAGATGTGGGAGTGCTTTTTAAATGCTTTGAAACGCCAACAAGATTTTGCCCCCCCCCCCCCCAATTTGTACTCCGGCCCCGATTTTGTATACCGGGAACCCCTTCAGTCCCAGGGATGCTTCTTTTGGCGGGCGTACAATTGTATCAAGCTCTTCCACGAAACAGACCTTTCTTGTGGGGGAAAAATCAAGATTTGGATGTGTTTCATTTTTATCCATACGTTTGCAAGTATAAAAAAAAACCCAGTCGGCCCCCCAAAATTCATTTGGGAAACCCAAAATTTTTCCCCGTCTAAAATTTCAAGTAGAAGGCATACCCAAAAGTTTAAAAGGGGACGCCCCCGGGCGAGATTTTTTTCCCTTTGCCCGTTTTGGGGCCTCCCAAGGATGCACGAAAAAGCAAAATTTTCCCTCTTGTGCGGGAAATCGGGGGAGGAAAAAAAACCAAGGCGCTGCCCAGCACAACGACAAAAAAGATCGCTGGTTACAGGCTTTCTGGGTGTTTGGGAGAATCCGGAAACCCTTTTTAAAAAGGCTACACCTTTTGAAGCAGTGCACGAATTTGTGGGAGAAACAATGAATCTTTTTTATGCCCGTAGACGCTTTCTGGCGCCTGTTTCAGGGTACATTGATATTTTTAAAAATTTAAACAAAACCCACCCGGATGGCCGAGTGGTGTCCCTCACAGGGGAAAAAGTTTAGTTTACATTCAAAATTTGGGAAAGGGAAGGGGGAAAAACTAGTTTTTCGGCTCTTTTTTAAAAAACCCGGGTCTCCGCCTCTGGCTAAAATTTTTTTTTAAATTCACTATGGGGAAAGTTTGGGAAAAGCCCCCGATTTACCACCCCGTAGCCGTTGTAAACCCGACTATCGGGGGTCCACAAGTACCTAAACGGATCCGTAAAATCCCCGTGGACAGGGGTGATTGAGGAAAATTTTGTTTGGGGTTTATGTTCCTCAATTACAAGGATGCGCGTGCCCGCATTGCGCCCAAACCCAAAACCCAAAAGTTGGGGGTTTGGCGTCCGAACGACTGTTAGGGTGGGGTTTCATTTATAAAATCCTTGAAAAATTGGGGGCCCCGCGTTTTATATCATGTACAGATAGCGTTCTATTCACCAAAACCCCCCGGCGATTGGAGTCCCCCCGACCGAGAATTTTGGGTTGACTCACAGATGAACTTCAGGATTAGGGGCCCGGGAAAGCTCATTAGCCCCTTTGTACTGGCGGCCCCAAAAATTAGCTTCCCGATTTGCTTGGGCGGTGACCCCTCCCAAAAAACAAAAACGGTGTCCCCAAGGGTTCGGGGGATCACCAAAAATTTAGGGCCAAACCGGGAAAACGATTTTTAATTTTGAATTTTTTGAAAGCGTTTGGTCACCGAACAGGCTGCGGAAAAAAAAAATAAGATACCGCACAAAATTGTAAAAAAAAGGTCTTGCGACTGTATGTACCTTTTTCCCCGGCTAAAGTCAAAACCGGGGCCCGTGTACCCCCAAAGGGCCCGGATAACAGTGATTTTAATACTTTTGCCGTTTGGGTTTCAAGCCCCTTGAAAAAACGCGCCGCCACAATAAAGGTGATAAATTTGGGAGGGGCCCTGAAAAAAACATCTTTTTTTCTTTCCCCTCTAGACATTTTCCCGGGACATACCATTTTTAAAAGGGTTTTAAAGTTTTTTTTCCCATTTTTTTTTCCCCTCTGAAAACAAGCATTTTTTTTTTAAATTTTTTTTATGAAACCCGGGAAAATTTTTTTTTTTTAATATTTTTTTATTTGCCGTAAAAAAGTCCTCTGCCAAACCTGTTTTTTTTTTCTAGCAATTAGTTGCTTGTATATATTTTAATTCTAGCCCAAAATTTTTTGTTTTTAAATATTTTTTTTTTTAAAATTTCAAAATAATTGTTTGTATATATATTTTTTTTCTGAAAAATGTTTGGGTATATATTTTTTTTTTTAAACCTAATACATTTTTTTGTAAAATATTTTTTTCAGTCAAATATGGCAGACTGATTGAATATTTTTTTATTTTAAATCAAAACACATATTATTTTAAATTTTTTTTTTAGTACCGAGGCCACTATTCCCCCTATATTTTAAATATTAAAAACAGTATACTTTTCACTGTTGTAAAAAAAAAAGCTATGTTTAAAAAAAATTTAAATATTGTAAAATTCACAGTAACTTTAAACTGTGTTTTATATTTTTTTCCTGTTTGAAAAAAATTTTGTAAAAATTGCTATTTTTGTGTTTTAACGTTTTAACACCCTACCTCCCCCCTATCCAAAAATACAAGCCATTTTGCTTAAAAGCTCAGTCTCAAACATTATGGACAAGTTGAAACATCCTTTTTTGGGCCACCCAAAAAGCGGCCCCCCGGGGCTGGGGAAAGAAATTTTGTAGCGGGTTTTTAAACCCGTCACTTGGACACAATTGGGGACTTTTAAAATTTGATAAAATCACTTTGGAATTTGCTTTTGGAAACCCGGGTTTTGAAAAGAGGGAAAAAAAGCCCCCAACGTCATATTTTTGAAAGGGTTTTCCCGGGAAAAAAATGGATGAGTCTGAAAATGATTTCCCCAAAGGGCTGATTATCCCTGGACGCCCTGAGCGTGAAGAAAAACGAAGGGTCTTTCGACTTTTAAAAAAAAGGATGCCACCATCAAAATATTGCGTCATTTTCCTTACACAAAATATATTCCATGGGGAAAGGGGCCCAAAAAGGACTTTCCTTAAAAACGCACATTAAACGTGTTTTTTAAAAAAACCCAAAGGGTTTAAACCCTCAGTTTTCAACACTTTGCACGACAAGTCTGCCCTGAAAACCCCCGTTTTTTTACAAAAAGGCTTACACCATGCTACAATTTGGGCCTAAAGGGCCCTATAATTGCTAGATTTAAAACAAGGTACCCCAAATGGTTCGGGATAAAAAAACCCGCAAAAATTTGTCGGCTGCTGCTTTGTTCTCCCGCGCAAAACCCTTATAAAAACACCGACACTTCCCCTTACCCCTTTTTCTTTTAAACCAGGAGTCCCAAAGTCCCGAAGCGGGCACCTCGCTACGGTCGTTATCGCATAAAAACCCCAGCAACGAGTCCCCTTGAGAAAACAGCCCGAAAAAACGGGTTTAAATCTGTTTGCGAGTGTGCCTAAACACTTTAAAAGGAGGGGTTTACCGCTGAAAAATGCGCAAAAGACAAAGTTAGGGTGCTCCAAGAAAGGTGTTGCGCAAGTTTTCCCAAACGGGGAGAGGGGCTGGAAGAAGAAAAGAACTACTTTTTTCAAAAGGGGACGTTTTCCCCTTATTTTACCCCCTTTTTAAAATCAGGGGGGTCCTGGGTTTCCCTTTATTCAACAAGTAAAAAAAGGAACCACGAAAAAAAAAAATGTTTTTTGGTTTTTCCCCAAAACCCATTACACCGTTAAAAGAAACACCCCCAAACAAAGGGCTTCGGAACAAATTTTTTTTGGCCTCCAAAGTTGGAAAAGGGGAAAAGGGAAAAAAAACCCTCGTTTAAAAACTTGACGAAAAAAGTCTAAAGGGACTTTATACCAAAAATTTTGCAACAGCGCAAATCTAAAATTTAGCCCCAAAACCCCCCCGCCATCTGAAACCACCACCATACCACCCCTAAAAGTGTCTGTACTTTCCCCCTCCCAACTGTACTTAATAAATGTACCGCACGGGACGTAAAAAACTGAACTTTTACTAGAAATATTAAGTCCGAAAGGGGGGCATCTCCCTTTGGGGGTCAAACGGGGAAGTTTAAATATTCAAGATACGCCCCCTTTGTGGATCCAATATTGTGGATTTAGTCAACGATCTGGTCAAGCAAAAGACACAGCGAAACCCTCGGGGGGGCGAGAGTTTCTCACGGCGCTTTCAAAAAATAAAAAGTTCCGAAAAATTTATTGTGAACCCCCAAACCCTTTTGGGGCCCAAATTTGAGATCCGACGCCCATTACCACAACCAATTAAAACCCCTCCCCAAGCCCAAAAGAAGAAAAAAACTGAAGAGAGTGGAAAGAAAAACCCGGGGGCTGCCGTTTAGAGCTTAATGGAAAATTTTAGCCGACATTACTACACCCTTCTCATTTCCCGCGGGGTTTTAGGGGGGGGTCGCCATAAAGGGGGTCCAAAAAAGTCCCGAAAAAATACGAGAATGGCTTCCCTGCGCAGGACCCCTTATACCTTAACCCCAAAACCGGGGCTAAAAAAAATTTTACGCAACAAATAAAAATGGTGTCAAAAAAATTTTACGATCTCTGCAAGCCGATCTCAAAAGAAAAGAGAAATTTTTCAGAAAATACAACGACGGGCAGTGTCCCTTTCCCCAGTCATCGAGTGTTTTTTTTAAAATGGGGCCCGGGCGGGGGGCGCTTCCATCCAGACGGGGAGCGTTGTGAAGGGCGCCTTTCGGGACATTTTTAAACAAAACGGGGCGTAAACCCCTAAGTATACAGAAAGGACAAAGGGGCAGATTTTTACGGGACGGTTTGTCCGGGAAAAATTTCCCCAAGCAAAAGGTGTGCATTTCCCACACCACCAATAATCCAGAAAGTGAAGGCAAGCATCGTGGAACCGGTTTTTAATAGAAATCTGAAAGGACGCATTTGGGGTTCTTTAAACCCAAAAAAAAAACGTATCGGTATGGGAAAGGCCCCCCAAGCCCAAATCAAAGCTTTCAACGGGTTCCCAAACATTCCCAGCATAAAAGGGGCACCCCCCGCCGTTCAAAATAACGTGCTTTTAAGTCAGGGATAATCTGTCCCGGGAAAAAGGGGTCCAAATTCCCAAGCCAAAAAAAAAAAAGTCGGGACACGGTGGGGTATTAGCAATCCAAAATGCTGTTTTTAAAGGGGAAAGAAAAAACAATTGGAGCGAAAAAGATTTTCAAAGTCCCGTAAATGTCGTTTTTGCCCCCAAAAAAGTCGTCTAAAAGACTCAAACCATTTGAAAGGGGGAAGAAGTGGGGGGACGTTTTACGAACCTGAATTTTCAACGCTTTTGTCTCCCCGAAATTTTAAAGTTGATAAAAAACTACGTGTCAAGGGGAAAGGCGCCCGAAAGAAAGGTACGGCATGGAAAAGGGTTTCCCCGCCAAATTTAATTCCCGGATTCCCCCATTTTGTCAGCACCTTACCAAGAAAGGGCCAATTTTTTCTCCCCTTTGCCGAGCGACAGCCCTATGGGATATTTCCCCAAAAATACCCCACAATTTCCAAACCCCGAACTTCCTTACCGTTTTTACACTCGAAGGGGGGTGGGGAAAACGCCTGGGGTGAATTTTAAATCCCTGGGTTTTTTCAACCCCCGTAACCCCCAAAGGGGCCAAAAATTTTTTAAAGGTACAAAATGGGTGGGGGGGGGGGGGGGGGGGCCCTAAGGGTTGGGAAAAAATATTCAAGGGGTCATATCCCGCTGGAACCACAGCACTAACCACAAATTTATCAAAGCTCTAAAAGAAAATTGAGGCTTTAAAAAGGGGTTCCGGGGTTGTATTCAAATACAAAAAACCCCCAAAAAAAAAGTGGAAGTTTTCTCTTCTTTACCAAATATACAGCTGTTGAGTCTATCAACTCAACTAAAAATCTGCAGCTTTGGTTTTTGATCCTAAGACTAATTGAAAAAAGTACCCAAAATCTCCGTACGGCCCCCAAACCCTTCTACTAGGCCCGGGCCCCCGCAAATGTACATATACACGGATATTTTCGAGCCTCCCAAAACCCGTGGGTGACATTGGGGGCACCCCTGGTTTCGTATCGTCCCCGGGAACAACACGTAAAATATCTTTACGGGAAAACATAAAACAGTTAGCTACGACCCCCTTTCACCCACATTTCCGGGGCTGAGAAGGGAAAATTTAAAGCTTGGAAATCAATATAAGAACCCACAGGGTGAAACCCGTCCCCTTCGAGTTTGGAAAAAATGTGCGGGGGAAACTTCATTTTTTGAAAGCGCCCCAACAGAACTGCCCAACCCAAAAATACTACATCAAAAGCTGGAAAGGAAAAAATTTGACTTTCCCCGGTGTTCCCCCATCAAAAAGGGATGGGATAGGGAAATTTTTTCAGTGGGCTTTTAAAAACGTCTTTCCGTTGCCCGAAAAGGGGGCGCTAAAGCCATTTGGAAAAAAGGCGCTTTTTACGGGAAAAACGACGTGCCCTCCGACGTTGCCAATCAAGGGGTCCTTTCAAAGAGGCCCTACGCAACCCTTTTCGGGGAGGCTTTGGGAAAAAACGAAAGCAAGGCGAACAAAATAAAAACACGCTGTTTTACCGGTCGGCTAAAAGGGCCCTCGTAAGAAGCA